>OX463858.1:25445085-25544601 GCA_949825065.1 Odontocerum albicorne
AACCCAAGTTTCATCTCCAGTAACGACGGAGCGGAGAAATTCATCTCCATGAAGTTTGCAGCGCCTCAAAAACTCTTGCCCGGCATTATTTATTTCGCACTTGGCGGGAGATTGGATTGACATTTTTCACGAAACGTGTTGTCGCGTCGACACTTCTCAACGTACTGACCTCGAACCGGTCTCGTTGCGGAGGGGAAGGGTCAGGCTACAAGGAAGTGTAGCTAACATGTCGAAAATAAAATCCATCCGGTCGTGAGAGCCTCAGTACACTTACTTTCTGGATACGCTTAGTAGTTCTGAAAAATAGACAAAAAAATCATCGTTTTCATAAAAAAAACCACAACTTGACCTAATGTGGTGTAATTTCGAAGATATTGTGTTCATTCCAAGAAGTGATTTGACTTCAAAACGACATTGCAATTTACAATATTTTCTCATTATCCCTGCATATCCCATCACCATTGATAAGTCTTAAGGACAAACATTCGATCACGTTGGCATTGACCTGCATTTCAATTTACAATATTTTCTCATTATCCCTGCATATCCTATCACCATTGATAAGTCTTAAGGACAAACATTCGATCACGTTGGCATTGACCTGCATTTCAATTTACAATATTTTCTCATTATCCCTGCATATCCCATCCCCATTGATAAGTCTTAAGGACAAACATTCGATCACGTTGGCATTGACCTGCATTTCAATTTACAATATTTTTTCATTATCCCTGCATATCCTATCACCATTGATAAGTCTTAAGGACAAACATTCGATCACGTTGGCATTGACCTGCATTTCAATTTACAATATTTTCTCATTATCCCTGCATATCCTATCACCATTGATAAGTCTTAAGGACAAACATTCCATCACGTTGGCATTGACCTGCATTTCAATTTACAATATTTTCTCATTATCCCTGCATATCCTATCACCATTGATAAGTCTTAAGGACAAACATTCGATCACGTTGGCATTGACCTGCATTTCAATTTACAATATTTTCTCATTATCCCTGCATATCCCATCCCCATTGATAAGTCTTAAGGACAAACATTCGATCACGTTGGCATTGACCTGCATTTCAATTTACAATATTTTCTCATTATCCCTGCATATCCTATCACCATTGATAAGTCTTAAGGACAAACATTCGATCACGTTGGCATTGACCTGCATTTCAATTTACAATATTTTCTCATTATCCCTGCATATCCTATCACCATTGATAAGTCTTAAGGACAAACATTCCATCACGTTGGCATTGACCTGCATTTCAATTTACAATATTTTCTCATTATCCCTGCATATCCTATCACCATTGATAAGTCTTAAGGACAAACATTCGATCACGTTGGCATTGACCTGCATTTCAATTTACAATATTTTCTCATTATCCCTGCATATCCTATCACCATTGATAAGTCTTAAGGACAAACATTCCATCACGTTGGCATTGACCTGCATTTCAATTTACAATATTTTCTCATTATCCCTGCATATCCTATCACCATTGATAAGTCTTAAGGACAAACATTCCATCACGTTGGCATTGACCTGCATTTCAATTTACAATATTTTCTCATTATCCCTGCATATCCCATCACCATTGATAAGTCTTAAGGACAAACATTCGATCACGTTGGCATTGACCTGCAAACCATGTTTTTTTTTTAATATAGTCAACTCTATATTGAATTATCACAATCAAAATAATCGGATCAGATTAAAGATTGTATAATAGAGAACCCATAACAATGAGCTTCTGGAAGAAGTACGTCAATTTGCATGGACAGTGAAGTATTTGTTTGTTCAAGAATTATCAAGGCAAATATATGAAACCAGGAAAATATGAATCTTTTATTAGTAGTATATTCTCATATATTTTTTTTAACGCAACGTCTTAGACTGACCCCTATATTAAATAAAATATTTACAAATGAATTGGATTATAAAATATAGACACCACTTTGTTATTTAATAAACACTTACAAATTAATGACATGTGAATATTTACATATTTATCCCATTGCTCAATGTATTTTCAAGAATCCGTTAGTCTAACACAGGGCTTCTTAAACTTTTTTCATTCACGACCCCATTTATGATTGCGAGTTTCCTGGCGACCCCATTTATGATTGCGAGTTTCCTGGCGAACCCATATAAATATAAAAGAAAGATAAATAAATATTTTTTGATGATTTATTTATTAGGTTACAATATACATATACATATGAAAATATATAGTTTTAGAATTCGTTTAGAAACATACAAAAATATATATATTTTTTAAATTTGAAAATTTAAATATTTGACATTAAAATCTCTCGCGACCCCAGAATTTTGCTACGCGACCCCATTTTGGGTCGCGACCCATAGTTTAAGAAGGCCTGGTCTAACACAAAAAAAAATCGAAATTGAGTGCTTTTATTTTAAATTTAACCTTGACTTCTACCCCAGGATTTCGGGTTTGATTTCCGATGGTACCCAAATAAAGTGTCTCAGTCTGCTAACATGAATCGTCTGGTAACAACACTTATAAGCGCTGAACGCTAATGCTGTTGCCGCTTTACGTACGGGTTAGTATTGCCAACATACATCTACATACCATACTTAGGTGGTTCTAAGACCGAAAACTCGATTTGTGAAGTCAGAGATAGGGATTTCTCCCGGCCACGCTCTTCAATGTATATGAATTTGCATTATTGATATAAAGGTATACGAATAAAATACCGATTTGAAGAATTATGTAAAAAAAATAAAAAAATGTTTGAGTATTATTTTGCCCCTATCTTCTCGCCCAGCTTTATTAAGTCTGCCTGAAATTATGATAGAGCCTCCAATGTAAAATTAGGACGTGCTTTGAAAACAAAAAGTTGATAGAGAAGTAGGCCCCGCCATATCGGTCGGTATTTTTTCAGGGATGATAGATAGCCTATAGTCTTATTCAGTTATATACGGTCGAAGACAATGTGGGTTTCTTGAATCACTCTAACTAAGATAAAGTCGTAGGAGTTTTGAATTAACTTTGTTCTTTTTCTCAAGAGTTTCTCTTTTTTATATTTAAAAATATAATGGAAAGGCGGCACTGATAAACGCATGCTTTACAATCATGTCGTTAATAGTTTGATTCCCATTATGAGTCAAATAAAGAAAGGGGATTCCAATTAAGAACTCCTGAGTCCAAAGACCGCCCACACTTTCGATGAAACATGACACCAGTCTGACCTAATCACTGTAACTCTCGTAACAAACTGGAATCATTCCGCCTGAAAAGAGGCCTCGAGATAACAGGTACACACGTGTAGCGGGGATTAACGCAATTAGTGGATTAACAAAGTAATTGATTGTTAAACATTTTATATATACGAGTATATATAAATACGGTTTCATAATGGGTAAAGTTCCCAAAACCCTTTTGTTAGTTGGTATCACTAATGACTGAATAATTGAAAACGTCAAGAAACAGCGTTTTTTACCTCGATTACACTAAAAAGTGTTGTAAAAATTTGTGTAATACAGCTTGTACGTTAATCGTAAGGAAAACAATAAATTTATATAAAAAAAGGTCCGAATTACATCGATTCGGCCACCGCCAAGAATCGTACCCAGGACGCCTAGTTGGCAAAGTAGCAAGCTGACTGGTTAACGGTGTTGACATGATGGTACTCTCCATAAAACGAAAATGCTCTCGAGCGAATAAAATATTTAAACATCTGATGTAAAATCATGACAATATGCTAATAGTTTTAAAGAGCGAAAATACATAAAAGTACATTCGGAGTAAGCCACGCCGTAAAGAGGGGTGTGAATCACAATTGAGAATTTAATGGACTGTTTCTAATTAAAATTGCAGAAAAAAAAGCAGCGAGCTTTATACAGTATTCTTTTACATTATTATACGTTTATCTAAAATCTGGTAAGCATGGTTCAATGTTATATACAGTTTTTATTTTCATCAGCTCTAATCATATTGGTTGATGGTGCACCAAAATACTTTAGAGAGCACATTTTTTTCCAACCATGTTCTAAGCTCACCTCAAAATATTTGTACACGATTTTGGTTTCATAGTCATTTAATTTGCGATGATAATCTAAACTGGAAACTTCGACAGCGGTTAATCAAATGCTACATTTAGTCAGTGTTATTATATGGAGTTGAATCATGGACCTTCAAGGTTGATAGTATGAATCGACTGGAAGCATTCGAAATGTGGGTACACCGGAGAATGTTACGGATACTCTGGATGGATATGGTCAGCAACACAAGTGTTTTTCAAAGAGCCAAAGTTGATAGAGAGTTGCTGACTAATAAACTTGAAACTTCAACAACGGTTAGTCAAATGTTACGTTTGGTCAGTGTTATTATATGGAGTAGAATCATGGACCCTCACATTGGTAGTATGAACCGACTGGAAGCATTCGAAATGTGGGTACACCGGAGAATGCTACGGATACTCTGAACGGATATGGTCAGCAACACAAAGGTTCATCAAAGAGCCAAAGTTGATAGAGAGTTGCTGACTAATATTAAAATCCGAAAGGTGTCCTGTTTGGGTCATGTACTTAGAGGAGAAAAGTACAAATTACTGCGCCTGATCATCCAAGGCAAAATAGAGGGTCAAAGAGGTGTTAGCAGGAGGCAAATCTCCTGGCTCCGCATTATACGTGATTGGACAGTTGATAAGGAGCGTTGGGGATCTTTTTCAGGCTGCTAAGATGGTTACTCTCAGGTGACAGTCAACGTTGGGGGGACCTGACAGGACACTAGGAAGAAGAATAAGTACAGTACCCGACAGTTTCGTTCTTAACAAATAGACTGTCGGCCATAATCGGCTAGTTTCGACTTTGTAGAACGTTGTCTCTTCTGTCATTCATACGTTTTGAGTTTAAGCCTGATGTGTATTACTTACTACCGGGTAATGTAATTTGATGTCAGTATTTCGAGTTTCAGCATTAAATATTTTTCAATTAATTTAATCTTTACACCTTCAGAAATGAATGCATTGATAAAATAGATGTTTTAAGTACGTTGAAGAAAGGAGATTGGAGATGGTTTGAACATATAGAGAGAAGGTTTGGATATGATTGATGAAAGAATGACTTAGCGAGTATACAAGTCAGAAGTGCAATGTGTGCGTGGAAGAGTTTGACCGAGGAAAATGTGACTGGACCAAACAGACCAGTTTTTGAAAGAAGGTAAAGTGTGAATTGTGAGTTATAAAAATGTACATAACGAGATGTTTGGATGTGGAGACGATTAATGTTGTGTGCTTGGATAGAAAAGTTTAGATATCTGTTCTCTGTGCCTACCCCACAAGGGACCCGACGTGATAATATGTATATATGTACCTTGTTGAGTTATATTATTTGGACTGTATGATTATGTGTGATAAAAAGGGCACTGAAAGAAGGGTAGCTATGTGAAACAAGTTAAACGGAGCAGTCAATGTAATATACAACAACTGCGCTATATCAAATGATATGACGTGTGGAAGCGATAGTTGGATTTTGCAGAAGTTAAAAAAAAGTTAAAAGTTAGATTAATGCATTATATTATATAACATATAGTTAAGGCATAAACACTGTTGAGGTTTAAAGATATTGTAATTTGTTTTATCAAACGCTGTTTATTCCACTTTTTGTAACGGTATAACCCTACCGGTTTCAAGACTTTCACCTCATCATCAAGAGAGCACAAACAGGACTGGATTCTGTTCGAACTGGTACCGATGTACACGCTTCTAACGGTAAACATTCGGGTTGGGGACTGTGAAAATTATAATAATGCTTTAGAGAAGCATGCACTAAGAAACAAGGGGGTTCTCTAAAACATTGAAATATTCCATGTATTGCATGTGATGTAAGAATTGAGTTGATTCGTTTAAAATACCTCCGCTAAATTTGATGGGCATCAATTTGATAAAATCGTTCGCAAAATTTGATAACATTAATAAAATAATATAGAAAAGTAAAAAAAAAACTAATAACAGACATGTCAGGAATAAAAAAAGAATGTCAGTAAATTAATTAACATACAAAATTACAAGATATAACTGTAAACTACATTCTAAGAGGTTTATTGCCAATAATATTTTCTCACTGCAGATGCCAATTCGTGGCATGCAAATGTCGAATGGGAACGTATGCGGATTACTGCATGCAGATGACATAGTGATGCTGGTGGAGAGAGCGAAGATGAATTCTAATGTTTGATAAGTAAATGCGAAGAGAAAGATCTGAGAATGAATGTTGTGAAATTCAAAGTAATGGTGATAGAAAAGTGTGAATAGAAAGTGTATGCAATCTATGAGTGAATATTTAAAGATAGGAATATATTAAGGATTTTTAGTATTCGGGAAGTATTTTTTCAGATGATGGAAAAGTTAGGATATACATCGAACGTCGTGTAGCGATAGGAAACAAATGTACTAGGGCATTAAAACATGTATATACTCGAATCAACAATTTTAGAATTTGCTAAGATGACATATAGTATCCAATAGTACGTTGGTGCCAACTTTGATGCATGTGAGTAAAACGGGGACCTTGAAAAATACTAAGGGAGGGGCAAATAATTGCTGTAGACATTCGTGCACTGAGAAAAATACACCAAGTGACAATGTATGACAAAATAGAATAGAATAATATAACTAAGTGATTAAGGATAAATGACAACTTTTGGCTGATATTTTGGGTGAGATGTAGAATAGGTTTCTGATATAGTTTGAGTGAAGTAATACTTATTATACAAATATAGAGGAAAAATGTGAGTGAAAGGGCATGGTAAAGGAGGACCAAAAATAGTATGCCTGGATCAATTGAATTATATTTTGAAAGTAGAAAATACGATATATAAGATAAATCGTTACATCTGTGTGAGAAAGTGTATGTATAAAGAAGAGGCGGAATATCTTATTATTTTTCTTCTCCCTGGCTCCATCCTAACTCACTGTCTGCGAAGACTGTTGGGGTCAGCTCTCCACGTCCTCAGGCTGTATGCTCTTCTGTCCCGGACTACGTTCCACAGGCCGTGCCTCTGCATCAGGTTATCTTTTTGCACCACCCACGAATTATTTTGTCTTCCTCTGGTTGTTATTCGAGGAAAATCTATGGAGATTGCCTGGTTCACAATGTGATTGGTTGCTCTGTGTCCAACGTGCCCACACCATCTCAATCGCCTCTCCTCCATCTTACTGTTGATATCTGTAACACCCAGGCTTCCACGAATGGGTGAACTTTTTATTTTGTCTCTTAGGGACACACCAGCTGACCATCTTATCATGCGCATTTTGGCAGTTTCTAGTTCCCTGGAGTAAGAGTTATACATCGTCCAGCATTCGGAGCCATAAAGGAGTGCGGGTCTGACAATCGTTTGTTGTACTTTTCCTTTTAACTTTACTGGCATTTTCGGATCACATAGAACTCCCGTCATTGATCTAAACTTCATCCATTCCACACTAATTATATGTGTTACATCTGCTGCACATCCTCCATCGCTATGGATGAGTGATCCAAGATACTTAAAGGGGTCACAATTTGGTAATGTTTTTCCATCCATTTGCATAACGGGAGTGACAGCATTTGTGTTCTTGAATGGTAGGTACAAATACTCTGTTTTTTTTCTGCTCAGTCTCAATCCATTGTCCTCCAAGATTCCTATCCACCTTTTCAGACTATTTTGCAGGTCTTCATGTATTTATAGGCGGAATGTGTGTGCTGATATAGGAAAGTAGGGCGCTTTGTCCTTTTTACCTAGCCCAACAGGAAAACGGCGTGATGGTTTGTGTAAATATTTAAGTTCTTAGATGGAGAAAAACTAGCGTATTATAAAATCGACATAAAATATTCAATTAATTTTCTCTGAAATTTAATTAACCAGTGATACTCAAAGTTTTTAATTTGTGACGCCATCTCAAAAATAGCTGTTTGCGTTTTCTTAGCGAGAGTTTTAACCTTGGAGTAGTCTGATTTCATTTAAATTTCAGCAGTGCTTTTTCTTTCGCATTTCCATAAAATTAAAGTAAATATTGTACCAAGTCGATTGCCTATTATCGTTTCTTGTAGCTCTGGGATAATTCAAACTCGATAAAAGAAATTTGATACTTTGCCTTTTAAAGAAGAGGGGAAATATTCACATTTTTTCGTTCTCCAAACGAGTTTGTGGATATTTTCATCCATTTTTACAGTGTAATTTGAAAACGTTGTTGTTGTCAATGAAAGTGTTCTTAATTGGATTTTGAAATGTAAATTTTTGTATGGTTAAAAGATTTTCGTGGAACCTTTTTATTACTTAAATATGCTGTGTTGTTTTTTTATTAATATATCTACTAGTTATAAACAACAAGGTAATAACATAAGCTAGTAATAAAAAAAAACAAATGCATTTTTTTAACTACAAATGAAGTACGAGTATATGATTAAATTATAGGGTATGTGAATTAAGCCTCCGGATGCCTTAAAAATCTTTTTCTTCCTGGCATTGTCCCAACTCATTGCCTAGGTAGGCTGTTGGGGTCAGCTCTTCACGTTCTCAGGCTGTATATTCTTCGGTTCTGGGTATCGTTTTCATCTAGGCCGTTTCTCTACTAGATTTTGGAGCATTGAGTCATCCATGAGTTCTTTGGTCTTCCTCTGGACGGCTGTCGAGGAAGATCCACAGTCATTGCCTGATTTACAGTATGGTCTGGTAGTCTCCATCATATGTGCCCGTACCATCTCAGTTGTCGCTCTTCTCGCTTACTATTTATGTCAGTGACTCCCAGGCTACCACGAATGCGTGAACTCTTAATTTTATCTTTCAGTGATACTCCTGCCGATCACCTTAGTATTCGCTAGGATGCCTTAAAAATAATAAACTAAAAAAAACTACAATAACATGGTAACAAAAAGTAAAGTGAGAATCTATAAAACATATGTTAAATCTCTAATGAGATATGCTATTGAAACTAAAGCTGTTACCACGTGGATAAAGACACTCCTTAGAAAATTAGAAGTGAAGGTCGTGCAATGAACAACTGGTCTTACAATTCGGGGGTTACGGGTTATATTACCGTTGGTAGCTCTTTTTTTTTTTTTAAAAAGTTTCAATCTAAGTTTCACTTCATGCCTCAAAACTATTTTTCTGATTATTTTGAATATATAATACAATACAATAAACTTATCAGGTTTTATTGTAACGGTGTTTAGTTTTACTGGTATCGTGTAAAAATACCACACTTTGAAAACACTTTGTAAGAAAATGATATTTCAGTAATTAAAAACAAGACCGTCTACATCTCCACTGTTCTAACCGTTATGGCATGGAAGCTTTTGATAAAAGTATAAAACCAGGGATAAAGAAAAAAAGAGCGATAGTTGGAATATAAAAATTGTCAATATTGTGTCAAATATTTTTATCAAAGACTAACGATGCAATACTCTATGGATAAGTAAATAGATTAGTTTCCAAAAAATGACACGGACATTGATTAACACTGTCCTAGAAATATTATTTTGTTCCATTTTCGAGGCGATGCAATTTGCGCAACGTTTTCTCTATTATTTAAAATTATTATTTTTGAGGCAA
Source organism: Odontocerum albicorne (assembly GCA_949825065.1). NCBI lineage: Eukaryota > Metazoa > Arthropoda > Insecta > Trichoptera > Odontoceridae > Odontocerum > Odontocerum albicorne. Next base: position 25,454,658 of record OX463858.1, read on the forward strand.
TGCATTTAACGCAACGTTTTTCTCTTATTTCAAATTATAATTTCTGAGGTGATGCATTTAACGCTACGTTTTTCTCTTATTTCAAATTATAATTTCCGAGGTAATTCATTTAACGCAACGTTTTTTTCTTATTTCAAATTATAATTTCCGAGGTGATGCATTTAACGCTACGTTTTTCTCTTATTTCAAATTATAATTTCCGAGGTAATACATTTAACGCAACGTTTTTTTCTTATTTCAAATTATAATTTCCGAGGTGATGCATTTAACGCTACGTTTTTTTCTTATTTCAAATTATAATTTTCGAAATGATGCATTTAACGCTACGTTTTTTCTCATTTTAAATTATAATTTCCGAGGTGATACATTAAACACAACGTTTTTCTCTTATTTCAAATTATAATTTCCGAGGTGATGCATTTAACGCTACGTTTTTTTCTTATTTCAAATTATAATTTTCGAAATGATGCATTTAACGCTACGTTTTTTTTCTCATTTTAAATTATAATTTCCGAGGTGATACATTAAACACAACGTTTTTCTCTTATTTCAAATTATAATTTCCGAGGTGATGCATTTAACGCTACGTTTTTTTCTCATTTTAAATTATAATTTCCGAGGTGATACATTTAACGCAACGTTTTTATCTTATTTTAAATTATAATTTCCGAGATGATGCATTTAGCGCAACGTTTTCTCTTGCATTTAGTATAATTATGTTTAAGGCAATGTATTAAGTGGAAAGTTTTTTTCTATTATTAAAATTAATCTTTTATATTTTAATAAGATATTTGAAATGTGTGAGTAGCTTCGAAGTAAAGTATGCGTCTTTCTAACCAGGAGCATTTGTTTCTAATCCCGATGTTAGTTAAAAATAACGAAAAGAGTCACGGTCTGTTTTTTTATCATGCAATGAAGAAGTTATTAAAAAAATGTTATTAATTTTCTCAATATGAGATCAGTTTTCTGAAATGATAACTAAAAATTTCGGCAACGCTTGAATAAATGGTCAATATATATTGGTTATTGTACTTTATGGCGTTGAGGCATGAACCATGAAGACCTGAATGCTAAATAAGCTTGAATAATTCGAAATGTGAATTCATCGGATATCACTCAAAATTTCTTCGTTTTTTCCCTTCCCAAACACTGAGGAACTTCGTTGAGCAAATATAAAACGACAGCTCATAAATGCCTTGAAATGCTAAAGATTCCCTTTTTGGGTCACAACTAAAATTAATATTGATGGGCAAAATTAATCAAAAGGGCCAACGTGGTGTCAGTTGAAAGCGACTGTCTTGATAATGCAACATTTATTTATTGTAATTTGTTTTACCAAACACTGTTTATTCCACTTTTTGTAATAGTATCACCCTACCGGTTTCAAGGCTTTCACCAGGGGCATTCTGAAATGGCTAATCATTGTCACCGTGAAAACCATACATTTTCTATCGATGTTGCCAAATCCTTACATATCAGTAGTAATGAAAATAAATTGGAAATATTAGAGTCCAAGAAATTTCTAAGTCGGTGCATCGAGATGAACATCTGGCAAACACATATATCCCAAGAACTCTCCGCTGTTTGCCGAGGTTGTTCCATGTCTTCCCCAGCCCCCAGTCCCCAACGTGAATGTTTACCGTTAGAAACGTGTATCTCGGTACTAGTTCGAACAGAATTCAGTCTTGTTTGTACTCTCCTGATGATGAGGGGAAAGTCTTGAAACCGGTAGGTTTATACCGTTACAAAAAGTGGAATAAACAGTGTTTGATAAAACAAATTACAATGTCTTTAAACCTCCACAATGTTAATGCCTTAATTATAAATAATATTTTTTATTTATTTATTTAACACGTCATGGCAAATACAATATGGTGGGCTAATTGCCAGGTGACAAACTCTTCCAACCAAAGAGACAAAAGCCAATAAAACAAGTTGCATGGTCGCAAAAACATTCAAATGATTATTCATGTTTATGAAATTTACGTTATCTACATATAAATTGACTGACAAGTACTGAATAGTGAATAGAAATTAAGAGTTTTTGCGATCATTTCTTAAAGCATACCAAGGACGGAGCGAGTCTAATATTGCTTTGTAACTGATTCCAGAGACTCACTGCATGGACAGTTAAGGGCGACGTAAAAAATAAGAGCGGCGAACAGAGAAGGCCAGAAAAAAAATTCTGTTTGAGCATAACGTAAGACATTTGCGAATGAACAGGTATCCAGACAGCTGAGGAGCTGTTCCGTGCCGCCAATGACCGATATATTTTCTCGAAAGTGATCACCAATGTTAGGAGGAACGAACACGGCCTCAGAAGAAAACTTATGTAACATAGTTGGATTTTTTAAATGTTTAGATTAAATAAATATGTATGAAATATAATTAAATTAATTAAACATTAAGGCTTTGAATTGTTAAAGGTGCTGCCACCTACAGTGTTTAAGCCCAAGAACTTCTTCCCTAATCTAAGTCTTATCTAAGAAATGTTATTCAATTTATATATTAAATCGTTTCACCCTATTCATTGCCAGTAAACAAAATGGACAATGAGTTGGGAACTTTAACAAAAAGGGGCTGGGAAAGGAACAAAAACCCTTGAATTATTTGGAATTAAACATCAAGTAATGGTTTGTTGGTGTCTCTTGGGATGAGGGGTGTCTTCTAAGTTTCCTTTTCAGAAAGTAATTGGTTTCGGTTTTTTTTACAAAGTTAATTTATACAACTGACCATATTAAAGTTATTAAAAACTTGTGCTAAGATGATAATCTACAATAGTATTTAAGTACAAACGTGTTTTTAGTATTTAAGTATAAACGTGTTACAATAATGTTTCAGTACAAACGTGTTTTTAGTATTTAAGTACAAAACGTGTTTTCAGTATTTAAGTACAAACGTGTTACAATAATATTTAAGTACAAACGTGTTTTTAGTATTTAAGTACAAACGCGTTTTTAGTATTTAAGTACAAACGTGTTTTTAGTATTTAAGTACAAACGTGTTACAATAATATTTAAGTACAAACGTGTTTTAAGTATTTACGTACAAACGTGTTACAATAGTATTTAAGTACAAATGTGTAGTAGTGAAATGTGGACCAAAAAAAAGATTGATTCGAGTCAAATAAATTATGTTAAAATGCGCGCACTTTGAAAAATACATGGGGTTATAATGAACGACATAAAACGGAATTAAGTAATTAGGGATGATGAATGTTAACTTACTTTTATTTTTTTTAAAGAAAAGATATGACCGAAGTCATACGTATCCTTGTGCCATCGAACACTAGGCGGAAAAAGTGCCTGTATCGTTCGAGGAGAGTAGCACAGTGCGGGATTTGAATCGACGACCTTCCGCATGGAAGTCTAGTGCGTCCAGTGAAGTCCAGTCCAAACAGCATTTTATCAAACCATCTAAAAAAATTGAACCTTCTTCGATTTTCCGAGATGAAAACACTAAAAATTATCGCGAGAAAATAGATTGGGTCCCAACCTCTCATGTCCAAGAGACCTGCAACACAGATGACACAGTGAGATGGAGTAGGAAAAGAAGGAGGAGCATGTGTAGCAGCGCATGAGACACTCGCATGACACCAAATGCCAAGAAGGCCACCTTCCATAAAAGGGGAAGAGATAGCTGAAATTTGACCTATTAAGATGAATTTTCGCAACGAAATAGATCCAAGAGTAAGTGTACTGAGGCTCTCACGACCGGATGGATTTTATTTTTGACATGTTGGCTACACTTCCATGTAGCCTGACCCTTCCCCTCCGCAACGAGACCGGTTCGAGGTCAGTACGTTGAGAAGTGTCGACGCGATTTCACGTTTCGTGAAAAATGTAAATCCAATCTCCCGCCAAGTGCGAAATACGGGGCGTCATCCGTTATCTCGTTTGGAAGGGAAAATCTCCGGTTGAGGTTTATAATGAGGTGAAAACTGCATATGGTGATAAAGCTATGAATCGTACGAGTCTGTACAAGTGGTGTCGCGAGTTTAAAAACGGTCGTACGTCTGTGCATGATGATCAGAGGAGCGGAAGACCTTTAATTGTGACTGACGAAATTGACGAAATTGTTTTGGGACTGTCATGGCATAATTTTAATTGAATATATGCCTCAAGGGAAGACCATCAGCTCTGCAAGATACTGTGAGACCCTAAAAAAATGCGGAGGGTGATTCAGAACAAGAGGAGAGGCATGCTGACAAAGGGAGTCTGCCTGCTGCACGACAATGCCAGACCACACACGGCCAACGCCACGAAGGAACTGCTCACCTCGTTTAAATGGGATGTCCTGAACAATCCCGCGCATTTCCCTGACCTAGCACCTTCAGATTACTATCTCTTTACCTCCCTGAAGCTGCACATGGGTGGAAAAAGGTTTTCAACCGACGAGGAGGTAAAGGAGGAGGTGGAGAAGTGGACGGAGGGGTTGGCGGGAAACTACTTCGAGAAAGGCATCAAAAAGATGATACCCCGCTTCACCACCTGCATTGAGAGGAATGGCGACTATTTCGAAAAATAGCTTACATATAGTATGTACTACGGTAACCACGTAATTTTTTTGTTTAAATAAAAAAAAATTGTAACCTACAAAAATTCAGTACACTTACTTTCTGGACTTACCTAGTATTTTCATTGCTTGATTAAGTAACTTTAAAGTTTCAACGTCAACCGCATAAAGATCTTTCATATCTCCTTAATTTTATTCAACCGCAGGGTTATGTTTATCATTTAACGGTATTCTTCAATTAAAGGAGTAAAGCTATAATGGCAAGAGATAAAAATATATCCCTCCTGCGTGAGACCAAAACCCCCTTTTTAACATATGTGTTAAATAAATGAGCAAGGGCAGTTTCTATGCATATGTTTCAAATATAGGTATGTACCTTTCTATATTGGTTTGTCTTGGATTGTATCACATATAAAGGCCCTTAATGGGGTAAATTCGCTGTATCTTTCGAATAAGTGTCTAAGAGGAGTGGAACTTTGAGGTTAATTCCATCTTCATTGAATAACTTGATTGTTCTGATCGAATCCGGTAGGGTGGGTGGTTATGACAAGGCTTTCGTTATCGCTGGTCCTGTGGTATGGAATGATCTGCCTCTAAGTGTGAGATATATAGGGGTGCGTGCAACTTTAGTAAATACTTAAGGACAAGCTTTTTTGGAAGCTCTTATCAAAATTAGTCATTATACATTTATACTACACAGATACATTGCACTCCATTTACAAGTCAAATGTGCTACTATCACATATCGGAAGATCTACAAAGTTTTCTTTATGACTCATCTTCGCTAGGCAAGTTTTCTGCGCTTTTCTTACCAAATATGCTTTTATAAATATATGTATAATAGTTGCAGGGAACTTCCTTATCTAATGGCCGTTATCACCACCTTCGTATCGCAACACTTACCTATATAAGTTTCATTTTGTGATATTTTCATTTTGTCAAAAAATGTTGATTTAAATCCAGAGTTAAACTACTCTTGATGAGAATCTGCTCTCTAAATGTCAATAATTAGGTTCTCCTATTTTATAAGACTAAGGATAAGGATAGGAAACAAAATCAATGAGGCATTAAAATATATATAAACGAACCGGATAGTATCAAAATCTGTTATGATTGTCTATAACACTGTTTTAGTACCAACGTTGAAAAATACTTAAAGATACTGAAAAAATGCTGTAGAAATGCGTGCACTAAAGAAAATACATGTGGTGATAATGTACGAGTATAACTAATTTGTTGAGTAGACAAATAAGAGCATAATTAGATAGTCTGAGCATGTAGAACGAATGACAAATAAATATCCAGTGCAGATGTGAGTGGAATGCGTAGTAGAAGAATACCTTTTGTGATTGGATCAAGTAAATTATATTTTAAAAGTAGGAAATGTAAAAAGTCGGATAAATCGTAGGAAATTGATATTAAAGAGACGGAGGGTGATGTCAAGACAGGGAAGGGTAGCCGCTCTCTAATTAATTCGACAGGAAAATAGCGTGTGGTATGTACATATGTATGTATTTTTAGTTCTTTTGATCCATTGTATACCTGAACCTATCTTCTTGAGTAGTTATTGAAGTCTTTAGTACTTCACACGTGCTTTTAGAAAAGGTGAGAATTTAAGTTGGAAATTTAGTTTAAAGGTATTTTGTGGTTAACATGTGTTATAATTAGAATTTATTCAAGATCAAATATGTTTAACACATTTTTTACACTGCCGTCTTTCCTTCAAATTATTTATTATTGACACAAATAATCCTCTTATAGAATGGCATACCTATTTAACTAATAATATTGTGCTATTTAACTATTAATTATGGGTTTAAATACCTATTTATTTAATTGTTATTAAATGAATTTTCCACCTACTCCAGTTTTTCTGAGTTGACCTTTTCGCACACATTTTTAACCATAGACGTACGTATTTCTACAACCATAAACTACATTAATTTTTCATTTTTTTACGAGGCATATCTCATACAGCTCATCAATAAAGATAAGTATTTTAAACCCAAGATAACTATTACGAATCTTATTTTAAGATTTTTGAAACCCTCTTTTTTCAAGCAATCGGTTATTCTGAATCTTAAAAAAAAACAGGTCTACTATCTAACAAGAACCCAAGAATAACCTTGAAAGTTTAATGACGAGGCAAATATCCTTCCTGAATCCACAAGGTGTAAGTTTAGGATTTGTTGGAATACGCCAGAGGTGCTTAACATTTTGTGGGCTAATTTATTATTTTTAAATCTCGCTCAAATTTTACAATCATCAACATTACTCTATATCCGTATGGGAGAAAGTAGAACAGAAATCCATTTCGTTCTATGTTGGTTCACAATTTCATTTCCACCACGTTGATTTACTTCGTCATGTATACTCTCCTAATATAAATATTTTTCCCGCTTCCCTTTGTAGAAACCTTTATAGATCTTCGGATATGTGGTAGTAACATATTTGATTTTAGGTGTAGTATAGTGCAGTGTTTCCCAACCTTTTTAGACCTGTGGACCGGTAAAAAAAGGAATTTTTTTCGCGGACCACTAATACTGAAATAAAAATGTTTTTTTTATTTAATCTTTTTTTAATCTTATATTGTGACACATGGACATATGTAACTATAATTGACAAATATACATATAACAGTTAAAAATTTTTAATTGTAACATTGTCTGATACAATTAAAATGGAACAAAAACAATGGGGTTTTTGCAACAAACTAATGCGAAACCTGCTGTTGCATCTTTGCTAATATATTGGATATTCTTGGCTGCAGTGCTGTCTCTGACAGACGAAGTGCTGCATTCACGTCCAGTCTATTCCTTTGTTTCGATTTTATTGAGGACATGGATGATAATCATATATTTAATATTCTTACATGGCGAATTTCTTGAAATTTGGCATACTGTTTGCGGCCCGGCGGAAAGTTTCTGCGGCCCGGCACCGGGCCGCGGACCACCGGTTGGGGAACACTGGTGTAGTGTTCATATAACATCAAACATTTTGTTTGAGACTTTCTAAAAAGGGTTATCTTTAAGCGTTTCCTAAACCTGCAAACGCCACCCATATCTCTAAAATGTTGGCATTCGATTGATAACCCGAAACTATTTAGTCAATCAAGTATTGTTTTCTATTTACATATTACCGTATTGGCCCGACTATAGGGCGTCCCTGATTATAAGGCGACCCTCTTATTTACGTGTCGCCTTTTTAAATAATAACCTCGCCTTATAGTGGGGCTAGTACGGTACTTGTTACGGTCAAACACTGTTTATTCCACTTTATATAACGATACAACCTTACCGGTTACAAGATGTTCAGCTTATCATCAGGAGAGCGCAAATAAGAGTTGTTTGTTATTTCCTGACGATGAGGTGAAAACCTTGAAACCGGTAGGGTTATACCGTCATATGAAGTGGACTAAACAATTTTTGATTAAACAAATTACAATCCACGTTCTATTTATTTTGCAGCTCATATTAAATAGGTGAAGTTTTTTTCAAAAGCATCTCTATCTTTTGAATCGTTACATGGAAGTTTAAAATTAATATGTGTAATTTTTTAAAATTTTTGTTTTTTATTATTTTTCTTTATCAAATGTATGAAAATACTGCCATATGCAATGGCTTAGATAGTAAATTTTAATTTGATAAAATATTTTTTCTTAATTATTTCTTTAAAACTAAAATATAACGGGTAATCAGATAAACGGCATTTCTCCATTCAAGTTTCAACAAATTTTGATTTATCACTGATATTTTTTTCGAGATTAATAAAATAAATATTAAAACAAAGTGGACCTATGACTAGAGGGGAGCGAGGAGTGTTGAGCTTTTGAAGGTCTTCACATAGGCATGTGAAGAGCTTTTAGAGGTCTTCAAATAGGCATGTGAATGAATTACTGATACGAATGAATAGCGTGTGATTAGAAGTGACATAACATGGTTTTAATGTGCTTTTTAAGATTATGCAATGGACTTTTTTTTTATTTCATCAGCGATAATTAAAAAAAAAAGCAGTAAGTGCTTCATTTACAATTTTTGTTACAATAAATAATTTCAGCATTTAAATAAAACCGATTTATAATAATTCAACAAAACTAAATATAAAGACACATCAAAATATTAAAACAATGACAATAATACATACACATATACAAGGGAGTACACAAAATTATTGCAAAAATGTAATAATATGCAAAGTTAAATACATGTTATAGGGCCGTCTCGAGTCAGCTGCCCGCGCTCACACACCTTGATATAAATGCGAAAATAATAGTACAGTACAAATTTAATACTTCATTAATTCTACAATCATCCTGTATATGAAAGAACAAAAAGATAAAGCTATGTGAATGCAAAGTATGAATGTGTTAGCTAAGTGTTTTATTATTTAAGACAAACTTATGAAATTAGCCACAGGCCTTGCCTTGTTAAGTGGCTTTAAGTATCTACACTATTGTGGTTTTTTGCAATGTTATATACTTGTCCTCAATGATTCGCTTTTGCGTTGAAACTATTTAAACTTTAATTGTATTGTGGATACTAAAAAAAAATTAAATGCTTCAGGGTTCAAATAAATACGGGAGCTCTGCTAAATCGTAATAGAGGCCAAAGTTTTATATCTTTAACCCTTCCCTTACGGTGATAAAAATAATACGCGTGCTCCGGTGTTAGGTAGTGAGTACGCAATAAAAAATTTGCGATTTTAAATCGGAAAAATAAGACCATTCAAAGATAATCCCCTTAATTAATTATAATTGAAGTTAAAAATTATAATAATTGAGATTTATGTGCTGAAAACATTAAAAAACCATCTGAAAACATTAAAAAACGCTCACGAAACGGGCGTGCATCTAACCTATTTGCAAGCCTAGAAGCTACTAGTGGCACGGAACGTCAGTCGCATACCCCGGCGCTTACGCTTATGCTTGCGACGTTGAGACAATTCAGCTCCTCGCAATTCAGTCTAGTATGCAAGAGTGAGATGCGAATAAAGTGTCGCGCTTCCCGCATACTATTCACCTATCGTCAAGATGAGGCACTCGCAGCGTTTAAATGCGAATTTGTTTTTGATCTTTACAAAACACCTCGATGTAGTTGATAAATTCTGATTATTGTTAATATTATTTTTTAAATCAATGCGTAAATATATTATGGAGGAATACCTAAAATCTTAACCTTGTATTTATTATATTTATAGAGATATTGATGGTTATTAGAAGCAACGTGTAGAAGATACCCAACACAGGGAAGGAAAGGTTAAGTATAATTTGTATTATTGTAACGCTAGTTTTTGTATTCTAGTCTTAAGGGTATATTTTAAAGATGCTTTAAAAAAATTGCGAAAAAAAAAAATGTTTAATATGAATATTAAAACATAAAAATTTCACTAATGGTTCACGACCAACTGATATACGACCCCTGTTTTAACGGCCATGTAAACAAAATCCCTTCAAGCTATCATGGGAACCTTCCATTGAATATGATGTATCTTTTTAGTATCCATCCTCTGCCGTTAATTAATTGCTTGTCCATAAATCAGAACTGTGTCCAGCTCTCCATAATGTGCCGCCTGCCTTAATAATGTGAGCTGTAAATTATCTCAAGCCCCTTACCCAGGCAGTGGCGTCTCACCTTCATTATTTAGGGGCCCACTCAACCTATGGTTATAACTTTGGATCCGCATACCTAGCCTCCTCCATTTTAACCCGGACCTCTATTGGAACGTACATTGTCGTAACACTTTGACACCTTAACGTCAAAAATTATTACAGTAATTAAATATTGATTTAATTTCTCACACATAATTTATAACATGCCTGTATTTTCTTTGAAATATGTACATTTTTATATAACGACTGCTCATATTCAATAATTTATTTCATTTACATTTAAAAATAGTGAAAGGAGAAGAAAACACTTGCTTTGTTAAGAATAAATAGTTTTATATATGTGATGGAGCAAGTTATGACCGGATAAGCGATAATTGTTTGATAGGAAGATTTAAGAAGTAAAATTTAAAAAAACAATTTTGAATTGGTTTGAAAAAATGAAAGAAGAGTTCCAAAATACATACAAAACAAATATTTATATTGTATATCTAGAATGTATGGTGTACGGTGAAGAGATAGACCAATAACAGAATGGAATATTAAGTTGGATACATTTTGATTAAGGGGAAAGGTAAGAAGTATAAGGAACAGAAGAACATATATGACTGATAAGACAAACGCTGATTGCATGGATAGGATCTTAACTCTCTGCGTATTTCAAAAGGAATATGTTGAAATAGTATATAATATCAACATCAAAGTAATATCGTAAAGTGTTTTGGTGATAGTAATATTGATAACGGTGGGTCTGATATATTTAAGAACGAAGAATGGCTGGAAAATGTAAATGCGACTAGTCTACAAGAAGTATACTAATAAATGACTGTGAAAAGTAAGTGTCAGTGTTGACATGTGGGTACATTTCATATTCACAATACTCTGTGTCACAATGCTCCGAATATATTTAGTACAGTATTGTTACAAGTTTGTCTTGCCCTATATAAGAGCTGTCAATGTGTCATTTGATCGTCCGCATTAACCCTTCCCTTACGGTGATAAAAATAATACGCGTGCTCCGGTGTTGGGTAGTGAGTACGCAATAAAAAATTAGCGATTTTAAATCGGAAAAATAAGAACATTCATAGATAATCCCCTTAATTAATTATAATTGAAGTTAAAAATTATAATAATTGAGATTTATTTGTTGAAAACATTAAAAAACCATCTGGCAACGCTCACGGAACGGGCGTACGTCTAACCTATTTGCAAGCCTAGAAGCTACTAGTGGCGCGGAACGTTAGTCGCATACCCCGGCGCTTACGCTTATGCTTGCGACGTTGAGACAATTCAGCTCCTCGCAATTCAGTGGAGTATGCAAGAGTGAGATGCGAATATAGTGTCGCGCTTCCCGCATACTATTTACCTATCGTCAAGACGAGGCACTCGCAGCGTTTAAATGCGAATTTGTTTTCGATCTTCACAAAACGCCTCGATGTAGTCGATAAATTCTGATTATTATTAATATTATTTTTTAAATCAATGCGTAAATATACTATGGAGGAATACCTAAAATCTTAACCTTGTATTTATTATATTTATAGAGATATTGATGGTTATTAGAAGCAACGTGTAGAAGATTCCCAACACAGGGAAGGAAAGGTTAAATAAACTTAACAGTCAGGTCGTGATGAAGTGAGCACAGAATTAAATGTGAAGGTCAGCAAACGAGTCGCTGAAATATTTTTTCAACTAATGTTGAGAATCTGACGACACAGCGAAAAACTGGAGGAGTTCAGTGACTTTTCGAGAGCCTTTACTTTAGCGAAAAGGTAGATCGGACTTACTCTCGTAAGTCTCTAGGGTAGCGATTAGATGACTGGTGTAGTTCTGTTCAATTTTATAGAACTTCACGGTCCAAGCGAGGATGTAGTGTTGGAGAGTTTCTTTAAGCTGTTTGGCGTGAAGTCGGGAGAAGTTTGTTCAGAGATGGGTATTGAAAGAGATCTTGAAAATTTTGTTCTGCACTCGTTGAATCTCATTGTTTTTTTTTTTGGAATAATTAAGATGATTTGTTTTAAAAAAGATGAACAATCTATCAATAAATCATTTTTACATAAAAAAACATTTGGGGTTGAAAGTGTTAGCATTCAGTATGCATTAATAAAACACTACACTTCTGAGGCACTTGCGGCTTACAGAAGCTCCATAACCACTCAAAAATAGCTGCCTGAAATCTTAAACAAGGATTTCTGCACTTTACTGCGCTGCAGCAGTCTGGAAATTTTACATTTAGTACCACTTCTCTACAGGTATTTTGTTTATTGCATTATAACATATTGTACTTTGTTTTCTAGTTCATCCCTTTACACTTTTATTCATCCCTTTTTCTATTAATTCTTAACTATGTATTTATAGTTATTTTACACACATACAATTTTTATGCCCATTGTCCAAAAATAAGACATATTTGCTTTGCGACTTAGAATGCTCATTCTAAAATATTTTGATAGAGAGTTAATGTACCAAAAATAATACCAAACAATATAATAAACTTAAACACATATTATTATTTATATATATTTCTATTACACGTATGCGCTAACTTTTTATATAATGCAATTATCGTCAGAACGTTATAGAAAACACAAACGTGCAGGGCCTATTTAATTTAAATAAATATAATTAAAGGGAATGGCAAAAAAACTATTTAAACCTAAATATATATTTTTTCTGTTAAACAACTATTTTAAACTATTTCAAGGTGGCGCAGCGCCAATACGGAGTGAAGCCGCAGAGCGGCCGGTGGCGGAGCCCCTAATAATCTACATATATAATACATACGATTCTATTAGATTCGATATAAATACAACAATGCTATTTTTTCTTGTTGGCAATACTATACAGATTACATAACTTATTTTGCTAATGGCAATACTCGTATAATTATAGATTATCTACCACGAGATTTGATTAAGCAGAGTATGTCTGGGGAAATACGAGTAATGTGAATATTAACTCTCTCTGCTTGCCCTGCAAAGGCTTGGTTACAATGTAATGACATTGACTGGTACACTTTCCAGACAAATTATAAAAATAATCATATTAGTAGATTTACTATGGGAATATATTAATGTTCTATCCTTTAATGAAACCCTCAAAGAGAAAAGCACTTCACTATGCAAATTTCTAACATTTCTTGTTTTAAAATGCATTTTATTTCAGCATAATAGCTTTTCTCTCTTAGAAACAAGGTCCCACAGGTACCTTTGTGTACTCGGAAAAGGATGACTTTACCAAGGAAAATTAAATTACAAAATAAAAAGGGGACATGGCTGTTGTGAAAAAATGTAAAAGTCTAAGTAAAAGGTGTTCCAAAAAAAAAATATACACACTTTATTTTGTGCCGTTTTCCAGAAATTTCCGCAAGAATTTGTTTGAGGAGTTAACCCTTCCTTCCCTGTGATGTGTAACTAGTACACATTGCTTCTAAAAACTTTAATATCTCTATAAATATAATAAATACTGGGTTCAGATTTTAGGTATTCCTTCGTAATACATTTAGGCATTGAATGAAGAAAATAATATTAATAATAATTAGCACTTATCGGCCACATCAGAGATATTTTGTGAAAATCGGGAATAAATTCACCAATACAATCAAACGTGTGCCAGTGTGTGACGTAGGTATATTCATTCTAAAAACTACTATGGGTGAGGAAGCAACGCTCCTCACGTCTCACTCTCACTCTACTTTGGTATATGGGAACGCTAGAAATATAATCTCAGTTCGCTCGCTTCAGTAGCTCGCGGGCACCCATTTGAGGTGGTCTTTTCTCTCGTTTTGTGAACGTCGGTCGATGTTTTTTTCTTCATGTTTTTAGTAATTAAATTAAATTTTTTATCACTTTTGACTTCAAATTTAATTCGGATTTTTTCAGCACAGGAAGAGAAGAGTTAAGTAATGAGGATTTCGAGCAAGTTGGTGTACCTCCCTACTACCATCGTGTTGTGAGCGCCTATTTTGATGAAAAAATTCTGAACGTAGAGGTAACATTGAATACACCCGCGCTCTCTTTACCTCACGCCAATGGAACTTTTTATGGGGACTCGTTAAAGACAAATTTTAAGGCACAAAATTGGAAACAGTTCATTCATTGAGATCAAAGAAAATGCGCCCAAATACCAAAACGAATGATCGCTATAATTTGAAAACATGTTAATACCACTTTTGTTTACTCAAACTCGCTGCAGGGATTTATCATATCACGCATTTGTAAGGAGTGTGAGGACGAGGAGAAATTTTAATTCCATCAAGATCGTGCACCTCCCTACTACCATCGTTATATGAAGGCCTCTCTTGATAAATGGATTGTACGTAGATGTAGTATTGAAAACCTCTACGCTCCGCAAACTTCACTCAAATTAATTCTTTTTATGGGAATTCGTCAAATAACATGGTTATGGGCCAAAACCGGCAACAGTTAATTAAATGAGAGCAAAGAAAATGTGCCCAAATACCAAAACGAATAATTATAATATTTGAGATTTCACATTATCAGCAGTGCATGGACCAAAACAGCCATTAATTGGAGCTATTGTGATGACTTAAAAAATACATTTATTTTCTTTAATTTGAGGCTTTAATCTTATGAGGGTGAATCAAATATAAACGAGACTTTTTTGCTTTAATTTTTTATTTGCAGAAAGAAAAATACCAAGTATACATTATTTTTATATATAATATCTTGCTTTAGAAATGCATTTTTTCTAACGGATCGATAGTTTTATCCCGTTATCGTTAAAATAAATGGTTTGTGTCAACAACCAATTGCGCACAAAATCTGCTCAAATCCCTCTGCTTCATCGCCATCATTAAATACGTGGCCTCCAAGAGTTTTTTCTTTAGCCAAAATATATGAAAGTCTCAAGGCGATAGATCAGGGCTATATCGAGGGTGTTACAGCCATATCCAACTCATTTCTTCTGATTGTTTGCATGTTACAGCTGCAGTATGGGGCCTCGCATTGTCAAGGAGAATAATCACTTTCCGTATCGGTTTTCACGTTTTTTACATCGATAAGTATGTTTAACTTCAATTTAAAGCTTGCAATAGTACTCTGCATTGAGAGTGCGACAATCGATTTGCCAAATGCCACGCCAGCCCCAAAAAAATGATTGCAAGCACCTTACCAGCTGATAGCCGAGTCATGGCTTTCACAGGAGCTGCCTCATCCTTCATTCTCCACTCCAAGCTGGCTTGTTCCGACTCACCCGTATAGTGATGTACCCAAGATTCATCGCAGGTAACGATACGACTAAAAAATGTGTTCCCTTCTTGTGCATACAGCGCCAAGAGCCGCTCACAGACGTGCAAACGTGCCAATTTTTTTCTGCATTCAAAAGACGTAAGACCCATCGAGCAGAGACTTTACGGGATCCTAGGTCTTTTGTGCTTATGGATTGAGTGCTCCCATAACTCATTCATATTTCAGAAAAAAAAAACGGAAACCATCAAACGTTGGTCGCTTTCCAAAAAATCACGAATGGCGTTAATGTTCTGTTCAGTAATGCTCGTCCGTGGGTGACAATCATGACTCTCATTTTCAACCCCTTCACGGACTTTCATGAACTTCACATAAGTCAAGCAAACACACGGAACTTTGATAGTGTTTAATCCTCAAACAGTGCCGTCAGTCTCTGCAGAATTTCGGCCGGTTTTATGTCCTCAGGAGCGAGAAACTTGATAATTATGCGTTGCGCAATCGACGGGTGCACCTCTTTCTCATACGTCGTGTGCCATACTAATGACGGAATCTGCCGAAGCCGAATGATCGCTTTCCCCACTCCTGATATCCCCACACAAAACTCCTCGAGGCGGCCGCGCGCTAAAATAAAAGTCTCGTTTACATTTGATCCACCCTCGTATATCATATATGCTATATTCTAATAAATATTGAACTTATCATAATTTAGCATGTTTATATTTTTTACACTCTGTAAATGGTGTTAAAATAAACATTCTGCTTTTTGATTTTTTTTTGCGTTAGATAACACTTATAAAATCCCACAAATTGTAATTTATCTTAACTTTTCTGCATATCTTTTGATAACCCTGGATCTTTAGAACAAAGCATTATCTCATACTTTCAATTTTATGTAGGAAGTAAACTCTACATTGCTCTATCGTGTTATCCTACCTGTACACATATATCCATTTAGTTTTCATCAGAGAAACAAGACAATCATCGTCCTTTTAATGTGAAATCGTTCAAAATGTTTCGTGGTTCTCTAATATATTCGAGGAAAATGAAAAATATATTCATGGGAATAATTATCGCCAGATATCCTCTAATCTAAAACTCATTGATGTAACTTCGACTAGTCGATGACCAGCAATACGTTCGCCTCCGGAGTCGCCGTTACTGGGCCTCGTAGTTGAGGATACCTTCGTCGTTCCAACGTCAATTCAGTTGGAAAACTTAGCTGTGCTGTGAAGCTTTGTTTCTTTTTTCTTTTCTTTTTAATAAGTGAGTGAACCGTTACGCATCAGCAAACTCATCAGTCACATCGAGGTAAAACGATCGGAACCCACCGGCATGTTTTTATCTCTTTTTTTGATAAAATAGATATGATCGAAGTTAGATCTCCTTATACTCCCGAATACTAGGTAAAACAATGCCTGTGTTATTCGAGAGTAGGAGCAAAGCACGGGGTTTGAACCGACGACCTTCTGCACGAAAGTCCAGTGCGTTACCACCCAACCATGCACCTCATCCACTCCGGAGTGTATATTACATGAATACGTGACTTATTTAATGTATTGATGTTGTTATTTTCTCAGGTCATTTTGAAATTTTATGTTACATATTCTGGAAGAAAATAAGGAAAAATATAAAAAAATTAACATACTGGAAAACGTTCTTCAAAGCTGAGAGAAAGCGCCAGAGAAAAAAAAAGATGAAAAACATAAATAGAAAAACACAACGTTAAAAAATTCAGAAATCGCAACTTTTTTGCAGTATTATCATACACCGAACATATTTCATCCATTGTATTTGGCGAGACGCTGGAAAACTGCACTTTCAATTTATTTTTGCTCGAGTGAAAGAAAACTTTGTCTTCCACCACCAAAGTTTATCAAGAACAAGAATTGCAGTAAATATTCCTAGATTTAATGTTGTCCAACTATCTCGCTTCATTGCAAGCGAGATGGTTTGCGAGAAAAAAATGTGCGAAATGGAAGCTAAAAAATCTGTTAAATGGTCACACAGTTCAGATGCTTTCTTCCAATTACTCACAACCCATTTGAAGGCTCTGTGCAATTTAGATGTATTGCAACCCTTGTCGAGCGTACTCTTTGTACGATAGACATGGAAGGGTATTATACCCAACGCAATATGTCATAGGGATGAGATGGTCTTTGAATTATGATGATTTGATAGACATAAAACAAATATTAAGCTGTCACCTTTGTTGCATGTTGAAAATTTTAAATGCCTCCCAGTAGGAATATAAACCACTTAGATCCAAAAGTTTCAGGCCTTAACAAATCACTGAAGAGCGTGGTGTATGTACAAATACTACGCCAGCCTCGTCTATCGCATGATCAGGAGTTGTTAATGTTTAAATTTGACACCTTTACCTTTAGTAGTATGTCAACTACAGTCAATAGAAAATGTTTTATTTTGTTACATTCTGAAATGTTAAAAATTTTAGTGTAGCCCAGCTACCAAATTTCTGTAAAATAAATAGAAAATCCTGGCAGAAATTAAACGATGTCAGCACCTAAACGTCGTTTAATTTCTACCGCGCTTTTCTCTTCTCAAACATTTTAACATATCAGAATATAACGAAATAACACGTCTTATGTCGGTTGTAGTTGATCTCCTAATGAGAGTAGACGTATACAATTTTGATCGTATAACACATCGGAATATCTAGACAAGTTTCTTTGTAGTTGAATGTGATACTATTACATATCGGAAGGTATATACAAGTTTCTTTGTAGTTGAATGTGATACTATCACATATCGGAATATCTACACAAGTTTCTTTGCAGTTGAATGTGATACTATTATTTATCGGAAGATCTACACAAGTTTCTTTGTAGTCGAATGTGATCCTATTACATATCGGAAGATCTACACAAGTTTCATTGTTTCTACCCTTGGTAAGTTTTATGCGTTTTTTAATCAATTATAGTTTTCTAAATATGATATATGCAGATACGGAGATATACGTAATATAATGGCTACATCTACCACCTTTCATACATTTATTTTGAAATATCTTTAATTTGTCAATCATAGTGGATTCGAATTTCGGGTTATAGCACCTTTGAGAAGTATCTGCTCTCTAAACGGCGCTTTATCAATAGTTTTTTAATTCTCATTATCAAACTAAAATGACGCAACATAATAACATATATTATCTGCAGGTATGCTCGCACTCTCCTTTGTTTCAAGTAGCGGATTTAATTCTGCGTGACTCAGGAGAGATTACGTCATTTGTAGACAAGAATAGAAAGAAAACTACTCAAACACTAATCGAAAATTATGGTTCTTTATAAATTCGTACAGAAAGATTCTACACTTAATTGCTGCAAAACATCGATCATTAGTCACATCGTCTATAGTTGTTCCATACATGTCCCATATATATTACGGACTTAATACGTTGCCAAAGAAGACAGTTACTAATGTTATCCATCCATAAATAATAATTAATAAATAACATAGACTTCTTTCGTACAATACTATGGGTAACGGTGCTCGGTTGTAAACATATATGGTTTAACGCTGTCAGGGTTTAGGAGGATGGTGGATGAAGTGACGGAGGAACGAAAAGTTTCTTTATATCCATCTACATAATACGATCTCCGTAGTCTAGTTGGTAAGACGTTTGTCTCCTAGTCCAGGAGTTACAGGTTCGATCCCCGTTAGAACCCAAATTTTGTAAAAAAAAAAAGGATTCCAGTCTGGTTTTCACTTAAAGTTTCTTGAATATCTTTCTGGTACGCTGGATAAGATTGTAACATAGCAATAAATCTGCCAGATTGTATTGTATACAATGAAAATATTATAAAATAATTATAACATTTTTATTAACATGTTAATGTAATTGAACTGTGTATAAGATGAATTTTATCAATAGTAATGTAAAAAAGGAATTGTTTTTTTGTGTCTTCATTGATAAATTTACTGCAAGTGTTGTATTGTATTGGATTACACTTTAGTTGTGTATAATACAACCTTTTGGTTATGTGATAATCTCGTTAATTCAAATGGAAAGGTGTTAAATACCTTAAGTGAAAACCATACTGGCATCCTTTAAAAAATCAGGGCACGGACATAAATCGAACTGGAAGACAGACATCTGACCAATTAGGTCACGTAGGCTATCTACCAAATATTAATGAATAAAAGATTTTATTAAAAAGTAAAACAATTTTGTTCGAGTTGTAAATCCATGTTTTAACTTAGAGTTAGTTTTAAATTCAGGATCTCTACCCTTCCTTCAAGAAGTAAACTGGCGTCGCGCCGGTAAGAGAATAAAGCTCATTTGGGTATGAAGAAGTAGTTAAGAAGATACGAAGAGATAGTTAAGACTGTTGAAACAGCACTTGTTCTCTTTCTATTTAACTGAGGCGGAGAAAGCGGGCTGTTATGACAACACTTAACTTTTATTATCTTCTTTTTCCATTTTGCAACTAACAGAGTAATTTTCAATTCAAAACCTGCAAAATAACACAACGGAAGTTATTTATTTAAAATGCAGTGCACCCACAGTAAAATTATTTTTGATGCATATAAAAAATTGGTTGGAAAACCCGTCCAAAGAAGTGCGAAAACAGTAACTAAATACTTGTATTGTAATATCATACACACATAATTAACAATCGGAGATAATCATATTTAAATGTAGAACATTTCTTTGTATACATTTTTTTTGTGAAAACATAATCGAATTCTTCCATTATTTCTTCTTTTTAGGGCTCAGAATCAAGTTAAATTTTTATGTCAGCTTGTCTTGAAACTCTTGAAAAAGTAGTATAAAGTTTATATTAATACCAAACTTGAATGGCGGGGTTCTTATCGGTGGGATAGGATGACGTTTACATTGAAGTTTTGAAACAACAAATAAATCTCTTTTTTTTTCGTAAGGTACCCTACAACATATCTAAACTGGAAATTTAAACATGTTAAAGAGTGTGACTGAAACATTTTATTGTTTTAGCAGAAATAAAACAAGTAACATAATTCGCTATTTCATGTGTTGGTAACATTGTCACACGTGAAGAGACTACAATACTCGAACACGAGTTCGGCGCACTCCAGTACTGTTAACAGACGAAATATTTTACCAGACTAGCAACCTGCTTTTGGGTTCACCCCAAATCTATACCTGAAAGTTGTATCTTATAAACTAGTCCACGAAGGTAGTCAATAAGATGCCTGGTTGTTAGGATGTTTCTCAACCTGGAGGTTGTAGGTTCCAGCCTGATTTTCACTCCATACCTCTGTAACATTTTTTTATCAGTTTGAAGTGATTTTCACATTAGAATAAACCCACTAGGTTATAAAGTGTACAAAACAATGTGAAATAAACAAAAAGAAAAGCAATGAAAATATATTTTCTATGCAACCCATGATATAATTTATCAGTATAAGTCATTTTCTGTCGTCAAAACTTCACTTAATTAGTTTCTGAAGTATTCGACCAAAAAACAAAGTGGATCCGATCAGATAACAGGTATAAGCATAAAAATTAATAGAAAACCAAGGCAATAAACCGTCAAAAATGAGCTGTTATTAGGGCGATCTCCGTAACTGCGTACTATCTGGAGCAATAAGCGTTCATCTCAGTTGTTCTTACCTTACTAATGGGCAAACTTCCTCGGTTCATCGTTATGGCATCGGATCCTGTACCACCCCTGGCCGCTCCCTATTTCTTGGTAAGAGATGGATTAAGGATAATTTTTTACCGAATGAAAATAAAATTTCCATCAATCTGTAACAAGGTTATATAAAATATTTACTTAAATATCACATATGAAATAAAACATCCATCAATCTGTTACAAGACAATGTAGAATACAAAAATATATGTTACAGATAAAATTATATATCGGTCAATCTGTTAAAGACAATATAAAATATCAATTTATTCAACTCAGTTAAATAAGATGCATGAATCTGTTACAATTTAACAAACAATATCAACTTTTCTTTCACAGATAAAATAAAACATCCATCAATCTGTTACAAGACAATTTATAATAAAAAAAATTATGTTAAAGATAAAATTATATATCGGTCAATCTGTTAAAGACAATTTTAAATATGAATTTATTCAATTCAGTCAAAATAAAACATGCCTAAATCTGTTACAATTTAACCAACAATATCAATTTTGTTTTCACAGATAAAATAAAACATCTATCAATCTGTTACAAGACAATGTATAATAAAAAAATATATGTTAAAGATAAACTTATATATCGGTCAATCTGTTAAATACAATTTAAAATATCAATTTATTCAATTCAGTCAAAATAAAACATGCCTAAATCTGTTACAATTTAACCAACAATATCAATTTTGTTTTCACAGATAAAATAAAACATCCATCAATCTGTTACAAGACAATGAATAATAAAAAAATATATGTTACAGATAAAATTATATATCGGTCAATCTGTTAAAGACAATATAAAATATCAATTTATTCAATTCAGTCAAAATAAGACATGCTTACAATTTAACAAACAAAATCAACTTTTCTTTCACAGATAAAATAAAATATCCATCAATCTGTTACAAGACAATGTAGAATACCAAAATATATGTTACAGATAAAATTATATCTCGGTCAATCTGTTAAAGACAATACAAAATATCAATTTATTCAATTCAGTCAAAATAAGGCATGCCTTAATCTGTTACAATTTAACAAACAATATTAACTTATCTATCTCAGATAAAATAAAATATTCATAAATCTGTTACAAAACATTATAAAATGTCAATTGCCTGTCACACAATAAATAGTTCATCAACATGTTAAAAAAAACAACAAAAAATATCAAATTATCTGTGGCTAATAAAATTTGGTACAAACAACATAAAATATCAATGTTTACATGTCAGATAAAATAAAATATCCATCAGTCTGTCAAAAGACAACAAAAAATATCAAGTTTTTTTTATTTCAGATAAAGTAAAATGTATTTTAATATAGTACACGACAACATACAATATCCACTTATTCATCTTAGGTTAAATAAAATATCCATAAATATATTATTACAACACAACAAAATGTCAACTTACGGTCAAAAGTAAATTATAACACTAATCAACATATTACAAAACCACATAAAATAAAGGGTCTTTCAAATTTATTAAAATACATAATTTGTTTTGATGTATGTTAGTTTTTTTTAAATAAAATATATGATGAAAATGTCGGCTGAAAATTATCTGATATCCTCGTAGCCAAGTTCGCTTTTTTTTTGGTGGGGGTGTATCTTGACTGAGGGGATGTTATGATGTGAGCTCAGACCTTTAGTTAGTAGATTCTCTCGTAAATATATATTTTTTCGACATTGTCTTGAGATATAGATACTATGTAATTTTAGGATACATTTGTATGTGTACATATTATGTTGCTAACAATAAACCTATATTTATTGTTTATTTATACCATTGAGCTATTTTCTGATATGGGTACAGCATCAGCATTAGCATCAGACTTTCATATTTATACCATTGAGATATTTTCTGATATGGGTACAGCATCAGCATTAGCATCAGACTTTCATATTTATACCATTGAGATATTTTCTGATATGGGTACAGCATCAGCATTAGCATCAGACTTTCATATTTATACCATTGAGCTATTATCTGATATGGGTATAGCATCAGCATTAGCATCAGACTTTCATATTTATACCATTGAGATATTTTCTGATATGGGTACAGCATCAGCATTAGCATCAGACTTTCATATTTATACCATTGAGATATTTTCTGATATGGGTACAGCATCAGCATTAGCATCAGACTTTCATATTTATACCATTGAGCTATTTTCTGAAATGGGTACCGCATCAGCATTAGCACCGGACTTTCATATTTATACCATTGAGATATTTTCTGATATGGGTACAGCATCAGCATTAGCATCAGACTTTCATATTTATACCATTGAGCTTTTTTCTGATATGGGTACAGCATCAGCATTAGCATCAGACTTTCATATTTATACCATTGAGCTATTTTCTGATATGGGTACAGCATCAGCATTAGCATCAGACTTTCATATTTATACCATTGAGCTATTTTCTGAAATGGGTACCGCATCAGCATTAGCACCGGACTTTCATATTTATACCATTGAGATATTTTCTGATATGGGTACAGCATCAGCATTAGCATCAGACTTTCATATTTATACCATTGAGCTATTTTCTGATATGGGTATAGCATCAGCATTAGCATCAGACTTTCATATTTATACCATTGAGATATTTTCTGATATGGGTACAGCATCAGCATTAGCATCAGACTTTCATATTTATACCATTGAGCTATTTTCTGATATGGGTATAGCATCAGCATTAGCATCAGACTTTCATATTTATACCATTGAGATATTTTCTGATATGGGTACAGCATCAGCATTAGCATCAGACTTTCATATTTATACCATTGAGATATTTTCTGATATGGGTACAGCATCAGCATTAGCATCAGACTTTCATATTTATACCATTGAGATATTTTCTGATATGGGTACAGCATCAGCATTAGCATCAGACTTTCATATTTATACCATTGAGATATTTTCTGATATGGGTACAGCATCAGCATTAGCATCAGACTTTCATATTTATACCATTGAGATATTTTCTGATATGGGTACAGCATCAGCATTAGCATCAGACTTTCATATTTATACCATTGAGCTATTTTCTGATATGGGTATAGCATCAGCATTAGCATCAGACTTTCATATTTCGACACAGCACAGCATCGACGATGTACACAGCATCAGACTTTCATATCTCGACACACATCTTTCACATTTGTTACATCCATACACCTTCCCATACAACTTGAACAATTTTTTTGACTTTCCATGCTTCCTTTTTTCAAAAGTCATTTAGTTGATCCATTCATTCTTTCTTAGGCCTTCTTTAATCACCCCTTCAACTCACATTTGCACTATATACAATATTTGTTTTGTCAGTCTTTTATAATTTATTCGTTCTACATATACAAAACATCTAAAAGTGGTTTTCTTCATTTTATTCAACATATCAGCCTTACTTTCATATCCATCCCTTATTTTTTCAAGACTGATGCGTTTAAGTAAATTAGACTGTCAGTTAAAAATAAGCGTATCCATCGGATCGAACTGGATGGATGCGTTTTGTGTCATTCCGGTATTTCTGAGTAAACACTAAAGGTAAAGAAAACTTATTAAATGTACAAAAATAAAAGATTAGACGTCGACTTATAGTATCCAATTCATCCCTGATTTTGTAAGGGGTTTGTTAGATTTTTGCAGTGAACGACCATCAAGTAAGATAAAATACGGGGAATCCCATATTATTGTTATATTGATGTGACTGTTTGAAGCGTTGCATTGTTGTATAGTTTCTTTTAGCATAAAATATCGGATATTTATGTAGCCTTTTCCGTTTTGTAAATAAAAAAGTCAAATCTCGGCTGTAGCTTAATCTTGATTTTATCTTGTTTTGAGCTAACATTATATTGTTTACCCGTTTAAACAAAAACAACTAACATATCTCTTTTTTGGTATTTTTTTAATTTGGATTAGAGCTTTTTCATTCAGAAAGATATAAGCTATTAAAAACTCTGAGTTCCATCTCATTACATCTTCCTAATCGAGATACACCTCTACCAATAGGAACACGAGATCAGCCACGTCAAACGTTTTCAGCTCATTAGAGCTTAAAAGCTCAGTGAGGGCAGCAAACCTTCCACACAGTAGTTATGCGCGTTAATCTTGCATCTACGCGTCGTATGTTACTAAAAAAATATTAATATCTATTACTTATGCTTATATTCTCAATATTGGGAATGACGATTCGAACTCAGTTCATAACAGCAAGTGTTTGAAATACTCCTATACGTGGAAAGGCAACAAAATTCGTAAAGGGGGTCCAAGTGTTGTCCCAAGGCAAACTTTTAAATAAGTCTTGGACACTTTTTATTTTTCTTTTTATAAATTGTTAAAAGCTTTTATATGTAACCAACTAGAATAACCAACGTTTATTCATCCCAATAGAATCTCAATTCGTCATGGAGAATTTTTGATAGTAATCAAAGTAAGACTTTTTGACAGAACAGAATGACTTTTTTAATAGCTTTTGAGAATTCATTTTTGTTAATTTATCCTTAAGCACCTTTTTATATTGTAAAAGTTCAGTATTTTTAAATATAACTGAAAATGTACACGGCACGGGTCATTCGTCTAGTTATGAATATATTTTACATGAAAGTAAAAATGCTATGATGTGATAATGTGGAACGAAGAAATAAACTTCATAAAGAGGGAAAATATAGAAAAGAAAATAATGGAAAAGAGACGATATTGAAGAATGATAGTTACCATAAAAAAACTTCAGGGTGGTGAATATGATTACATGGAGAGGATTATGCTCTAAAAGTTAATGATGCAAGGAAATAAAAAGAAAGGGTAATTACCTGAGGAAATGATGTAAGAAAGGATGATTTCTTTCTTTTTTAAGAAAAAAAACCCAAATTTTTCATGACTTATTGACGGAAAAGTTTAAATTAAATATTTATATTAATATCAGTATACTAATTTGGATGTCAATAAAACGGTGTTTGTATATTAAATATTCACGAGACTTATAACTTCCTACTCACCTAAATATATGTAATATCAATTTTCCTACTATAATGCCGCATTAAACACAACAACACCACATCTACACATCAAATGGCAGCTGAATGTCATAACCAGAAAATCTTCATTCCCAATTATTAATTAAACAACTCTTCAGGACCTGGGTAACAGGACGACAATAAACAATTTATGTAATTTTTTAAATTAAATTATGAGGGCGCTTGCCTCATTTTATTTATAAACATTAAAAAAAACCATGCGTTATCTGTTATTAAAAATCAAAACTTTGTAAATTATCTTTGAACGTAATGTGCTGACATAAGTTTTGAGATTTTACAGTTTTCTCTTTTGGTGAACTTCATAATGTGCTGACATTTGTTTTGAGATTTTACAGTTTTCTCTTATGATTACCTTCAAATCTTTCCTGGCAAATGATTTTAATTAATAAATTATCTTTTTTTAAGACCTATGATTTATTGATTCGATACAGAATCCTTCCATCTTTTTGGAATCATCTTTCATCAATGCTAACGGGTATTTTATTGTTAAGTCTGCTTTTCACTCAATTTTTTTGAACAGATTTCTGGTTGGCTGAAAGAGATTGTGACATGACAATAACCCCACCAGTTTGTACTGTGTACAACAAAAGTGTAATACACCACTGAAACCTTTCAATAAGATTTAGCGAACAATCAAGATTCAAAATAAATAACAAATACAAAAAGTCTATCAAATCTGAACATCTTATAAACTCGGGAACAACCATTGGATCAGATTCGATCAAACCAAAATCATCTCTATGGCAAACCTGTTCATATCGCGACTTGTAAGTAACAATAGAATATAGTTATAATTAAGTTTAAGTTTTCATGAAATAACTTAACTCACTAATTAGAGTTATTTACAATAATAATAATTTTATCTCATGGTTTTTATTAATAAATGATCTTCTTTTTTTAAGACCTGTAATTAAGTATTATAACAGCGTCTTGAAATATTGATTCCATACCAATATACTTCCATCTTTTTGGAGATCTTATTAATAAATTATCTTTTTTTAAGACCTGTGATTTATTATCATAACAGCGTTTTGGGAAATGTGTCCTAGAAGGAGAGATAATGATAATTTGTTCGTCGCAATGCGGAAAGAGGAATTTTATTGGTAACGTAGGTATTTATACTAATCCCGCGTGTGTGCGGGAATGCGAGCAAGATATCTCGCCGTCTCGTTTCTGCATCCGCAAAACGATTAATGTCGTATGTAGGTGATCATTTATTTACGGAATTGGCGAGACAGATGTGGTGCGTTCTCGCTCTAGCAAGGAATGCGCTCCGCTCCCGGCAATGAGTTGAATGACCGGCGCGTGGACTTGGTACTTGTTTGTTTTGTATTGCTAAGGAATGCAAAGGTCATTTCATCGGTCATTGACCGCGCATATTGTCGCCCACAGCATCTTGAAATATTCATTCAATACAGATATTCTTGCGTCTTTTTGGAGATCTTATTAATAAGTGATCTTTTTTTAAAACCTGTATTTAAGTATCAAAACAGCGTCTTAAAATATTGATTCCTTACAGATATCCTTCCATCTTTTTGGACATCTTTCTAGGTGACCAATGCTAACGAGTATGTTATGCGTTGTCACAAAGGAACCTATTTTACTATCAATCCTTTCCACATACTCTCGTCAGTGTCTTCTGCGTTTTTACCATATCTCACAATATTTTCTTTTTCACATATTTCTTGGATACGCTAATTTCAATCGCAATATGTAAATGTCAACCTAAAATGTCTCTGAGTGTTTTTATTTCATTAATTCTGAGCATATTTTGAATTTCTGTTGTATTTGCTCTGGACTCTGATCCATAAGTCCTGATTGTATCTTTTAATATTTTTGTTGTAAACAGTACAACCTGGTGAGTTTATTGTAATGTGGAAATTTATTCTGACCAACCAAAATGGTGTTTAAACAAAACTTAAGTGTGGACCAGATTGGAAGGTTTTCAAAAAATATCTGGGAACAAACGGAAATTGAAATTGCAGCCCATGGGTTTTAAAATGTGCGTCTTACCAACAAAGCCAAGGAAGTTATTATAAATGCAGGGATTTATATTTTTTTTAAATTGATAAATTGATTATAAATGCAGGGATTTCTAATTAAGTTTATTGTTTTTCGTGTAAAGGGATGTAATCTTTTTATTTGATAAAACGGTTTAAATGTGAGATATTTTAGTATCAAACGTATGAATAATTACGTTGTATATTAACTAATTATTAGGCCTTGTGTACTCTTAGGCAACGTATGATGGTGTGTGATAGTGAAGTCAATTTGCTAGACGTTTGCTTAGAAATCATCGGTTCGAAACGTGCACTGAGTGCGTACCTTTCGGAAATGAAAGACATTTTGGCCACTTATTTTTTGGAATTTACATATTTTCCTACAATGTCCATGTTATACATTTATTGGAAAATACAGTTAGTATTTTTGTATTGTATTGATTATACTTTTTGCTGTGTACAGTATAGCATGATTGGTTAATTGCCATGCTGTAATCTTTTTCAACCAACCAGATTTGTTTACAAATTTTTTCGATAGTTCTATAGCCCATATCGAATTTTGGCCTCTGTGAATCTTCGCGTCCAACTCCCTCCACCTGCAGCAGCCGGGTTGCGTCCCTCTCAACTTCGTCCCCCCATCGCAGCCTTGGCCTGACCACTCTCCTTCTTCCACCCGGGTGTCCCTCCAGGATTCTTTTGGGTGCTCGCGATGACGGTATTCTCTTCACATGTTCAGCCCATCTCAATCTACTCAGTCTGACATGTACAGATAGCCTGGGAGCTTAGATATTATACAGCTTGTCGTTGTATCGTTAACGCCAGGTTTCGCCGTCATTCACGGGGCCCAGGATCCTACGTAGCACTCTTCTCTCGAAGGCATCCAGCAACTCTGCGGATTTAGCTGTCAGTGTCGATGCTTTGCATCCATATGCCACCACTGTTCTAATAATTTGTTTGTAAATACCAGACTAAATTCCATTTTAAAAACGGGTTCTAGCGGGAATCAAACCCGCAAATATCAGGTTGGCAAACAAACGTCTTCCTAATTAAAAAAAAGTATGAGAGTTAATCATAGTTATTCTAAAAGAACTTAACCACAATAAACTACATCATACACTTAAAACAAATATGATCATTGAAATATGTATTAAAGAAATACATACCACAAACTTGGCTGCCAAGTTAAGTAAAGCACGAAAGTAGGAATTAGTTCCAAAGGATGGAGAAGTTTATTAAAGACAGGGACAGACCGCGAGATAATGTGGTCTTCAGAAGCCAAACCTTAACTTAACCAAAAGGTTAACCGCTATATGATAACAAACATTTTACGCCATTAAAAGTCTTTAGAGTAGTGCTTCTTAACTCAGAGATAAGTAATGTTTGAAAGCCTTAAGAACCACGACGAAAAAATAACGAGTTTCAAAATGGGCTTATTTTTCCTGAAAATTACTGCATGGTATATTTATGTGAAAATCACTGTAATTATTTTAATTGCACCAGTATTTTTCAAACTAGGGTAGATACCAAAATTGGGCAAAAGTTGTTTTTCCATTTGTAATTTTAGATACAAATGGAAAAACAACTTTAACGTAAATATTGACAGAAATATTACCTCGATTAGAGGGTTTCATGTCGCAATTTCTGGAAAATTTCAATGCAATTTCTTCGTTCACAACCAGGAGACTCCAAAACTACTCACCGTTAAAAAAGTTGATCTATATATTTAGTTACTATCGGCGTAGAAAAAAAAGGTTTCCAATAGAATAATGCCATTTGTTCGAGACAACTAATCGACAGCATCGTTGTCGTCATTGTTAGGCTTCGTAATCAATGATCGTTTCGCCACTCCAACGTCACTCTTAAGCTGCTCTTCCACATCGATTATGTGATTTTTTTTTGAGAAAACTGCCCGATATCAGATATATACTCCCTCCGCAGATGTCACAGACATCTGGATGCTGATGAATCACCTGTTAATGCTGACGCATGTTCGTAGCATAATGGCTGTTTTTCATTCGTCTAGCTGTGGAATCTGAAAAAAATATTGCTATCCACTTTTTTACGATCCTGAGCTACCTGCTCTCAATCTCTAGACCCCCTGCACAAAGTCAGCAACTCTCGCAGACTATCCTTGTAGCGCTTCCTCTGCTCACCAACATATCGCTTGCTCAATACAATACACTGAAAAATATCCTTTACTTTCACACACATGTGAAATCTACCGGAAGGATTTTTTTTGCTCGAATAGTTTCAACGTATCAATTGGGCGTCTACCAAGTGTTATGAATATAAGCTGCGTTGAAGTATATTTTGAACAACCAAAAACCTCCGTGGTCTAGTTGGTACAACGCTTATTTGTCAACACAAGGGTAGCTGTGGGTTCGATTTCCGTTTGAACCCGATTTTTAATAAAGGATTCAAGTCTGGTTTTTACTCAAGGTCTTTTTAACAGTTTAAAGGATTGCCACAAAGTAATAATCTCGCTAGTTTGTACTGCATAGAAGAAAAGCATAATACAATACAGACACTTTTTTAATAAGATTAAGTGAACAATCAAGATTCAAAATAAATCACAAAAACACATATTATATGAACGTCTTATAACTGCGGGATGCAACAATTGGATCAAATTGGATTAAATCAAAATCATCTCCATGGAAAATCTGTAACTACCGCGATTTGTACGTAAATTCATAGAATTTCTTGACATCACACTTCCAATAAATTCATTACTGATGATCTTGCCACACATTTTGAATAATTCTTTCTAACTTTCGTCTAACACTGTTCCGCACTCATTCAAAATACGGAATCTGTTTGATATTTCCCCATATGTTATGTTCGACATTTCGAGTTCTCGTTTTCCTCGAGTTCCCGTTTGTGAAGTCCTGTTTTGAGTCCTTATGTTATTATAATTCATCAATCTTTGTTTTCTTCGGACTTCCATGAACACTTCGTATCCCGGTCTCGTGTTTTAACGTGATAAACAAGGAACCGGGATACGAAGTGTTCACGTTAAAACAAAGTTAATACTTCGTATCTCGTTCCCGTGTATTTACGTGATCAATACCTCTTTCAAATAAGGACATATTACTGGCATCCAACAAATATTTTTTTTAAAACAATTCAAGCTTTTCAAGATAGTCTTCTGATTTTTTATTCCTGATTTATAATATTGACAGTCCCCTTAATATGCATGAATTGATTATATGATGCCGAATGCCGAAATAAAAATATGCATGAATTGATTGTATGATGCCAATTCTGACAGTGCGCCATCTTAAATCAATGGGAAAAGTCCAGAAGTTCGGCGCTTGGGTTCCACATATTTTGAGTGAAAACAACAAAAATCAATTGTCGAACGTTGTTGATTTTTGTTGTTTTAACTTTCGTCTACTTGATATTCCATTTTGAGGGCTTGTAATCAAATCAAATAATATATGTACCGTAAAAACAAACACAATATCTTGTAGAGAAGAAAATTTTCTTTCGAATGACGTATAACCTTTACTTTTTTGTTTTACTTTTGGTGCTCATTTTTAATTTGGATAAAAACGGACACAACTTATTAATGTTAACACCCAATATTTTATTCTTATATTTTTTTGTCGCATATAAAACCTCTCGAATTCGTTATCATGTGGTAATCTCTTTCTACCAACCAGAAAGATATTATAGAGGCCTTAAATTAAAACCAAACTGGAAGCCTTTATAAATAACAGTGTACCAACGGAAATCAAGCTTTCATCCTCAAGACCCAACGAATTGGGAAACAATGTCTTTCTAATAAGATCACGGAGGTCGTCGTATGTTAAGTTGTCGACTTCTTTGATTGCGCCCAAATCACCGCATTCTGCTTTTCTTGAATATTTATTTAAAATATACCATTTTTGAAGTCTCTGTATGAAAACGTTTACCAGATATATTGAAGAGACTTGTACTCACATATATCTTGGATAAGAAGGATTAGTTTGAACAATTCCAAGATCTTCTGAATCTCAAGAGCTTTAAATAAAAATGTCGAAGAAAGCTGATGTGAGCACTATTATGGATGATCCGGTTCTTCAGCATGGAGGATTTTGAGAAGAGGAAGAAGAGAAAATGACTCTTAAATGGAGAAGAATTTGAAACAATGTATTTAATTCATCTCTTAAAAAGCACATGAGGAAGATACAAGATTGTAAAATAAAGCTTGAAAAACAGTGGCGTGGTCTGCGTTTAAGGCATTGTTATTCCACTTAATATATCAATCATCACAACAATTCACTCCTATATCGAGGTTTATATTCTACTATGGAGTTTAAATCAAAATTATATTTAATAAAACATTGAAGACTTGATTTTTTTTCATTCTTTGTACGAAACATTTTTTATTTTATTCATTATTTTAGTCCATATTCATTTAGTTACACTGTTATATATATTTTAGGCAAAAATACTTTAATTAGCGTATTTTTGTAAAAATTTGTATAGTTTATCAATTAATAAATAATATGGCTACAAATGAAAAAGTATAGTACCAAAAACGCATTGATGAAAATAGTGAATATAAAATTTAACAAAACTTTGTTCCAAAATTCTTTTCAATTCACTCAAAGCAATTTTTTTTACCATAAACTTGTAGAAGTTTATAAGATCACGATACAAATACGTGGTCAACATACCCTTCACTTGTTAACTATTTATTTTATCTATACTTTATTTATTACCTTTTGTCTTTGTATACGTACAAGTGGTATAATACACCTGTAGTTAGTGTCGTTATTCTATAAAATTGCAGATGCCGTTATTGAACGTTACATATCAATGTTGAATTTTATTTTTTGTTTGTCATATTTTGTATCAAAAATATCATTTGACCACTGAGATAAAATAAAATAAAAAAATCAAAATAACTTCAAATTATATACGATAATAAAATTTCAAAACCACACCTTTTTTTTCTTTTATATGTACTCGTATGGTTCCACAAATTGATTATTTGAATTATAATTAAGTTAAATATGAAATTTTTACATTATTAAATTATTGTAAAATTTAAAAAAATGTGATTTGATTTTACATTTACATCATTGTTACACCTCTGCAAGAAACTAACATACGATTCTCATTTCTCCTCTTACCGCCCACATCTCGAGTCCTGCATCCTGTTTTCCAATCTTTTCAGCCAGGAACCGAATCCTGAATACATACTCGGCTGTCGTGGAATGGGTCTTATTTCCTCAAGAATCAAGGACGAAAGCTCTTGGGGAATCTTGGGAATGGAGGACAATTTGGTGGAATCGTTCTGTATTTACATTTTACACCATGATTTTAGTTTATTTCAAATCGTGAAAAATAAATTAATTTTTTTTTACCATCCCCAATACAACATTTAAAATAGTTATTGTTTTAACAAAACGAATATTTATAGCCAATGTGAGTGGAAGGTATGGAAGAGAAATATGAAAAAAAGTATGGTTGGATCAAGTGAATTATATTTAAAAAAAGGAAACGTAAAAAAATTGAAGGAGTTGTACAAGAAAGTGTATGAATTTGGAAGAGATGAAGGAAGGAAATTGTAATGCTCTGCCATCTCGTGATGTGTGATGACATATATGTATTGTTTTAAGAGAAAGACGAACCGTCAAGTACAAATAGATACCAATGACTTCATTTGCTCAATATGCGTATAACAATTACATTAGGAAAGGCCTATAAAGAAGTGGTCGCATTTGTTAATCACATATTTCATAATGTTATGTATGCTATAAATGCTAAAAACAATCAGTTGTAACATCATTTAAATTTTTAAATATATTGAAACCCTGCCTTATCATATATATAATTCTAACCGAATCAAAACTATGTTTAACAACTTTTATTTCATCAAAACATTTTTCCTTTTCAGTTGTATTACATTTTTGAATACAGTGTAACCTAACGATTTCTTCCAATCAACCAGAAATATGCTTTAGATTCTAAGTAATAACCAGACTGCAATTAATTTTAAACAATCTGGATTTCAACGGAAATCGTACCCGCATCCTCCGAGCTGGAATACAGTTATCTTAGGAACTAGGTCACAAAGATCGTCAAATTTTCTTTCGTATATTTATTTTGATAGTCTTTTTTTTAATTCATTGGTTCTATATGCCTAAACCATCTAAGAGTGCTCTTCGTGATCTTGCTGAATATTCTACAACGCATTTTTCTCCAGTCATCTCGGCATTCCACTGTCCGCAGACCCGGTGACAAAGGCGAGTTGGTGACACTCTTCACCTGGTGGCTCCAGCGTATAGGTGATCTACATCTGCTCCTGCAATCCTCCACATTGTCAACGACCATGAGTCTTCCTATGCCCTCCTTGCGCCAAATGCAACCGAAGTACTGAAGAATGCAAAGAGTGCGTAATTTTAAATTTCTCTCTAAGACATAAGTTCTTCTAAAATTGATGCATTTGTTCGTCGTTCGGTCCATGTAACACCAAGCTATTTTTACCAACGCCACATCTCAAAAGAGTCTATCCTTTATATTTCTTTGGCTTTTATTGTTCAAGTTTATTTAATTATTTAACACTTAATTGCAAATACAATCTGGCGGTTTATTGCCAGGCGGCAATCTCTAACCAATCATACAATCTCTTCTTAGTTACATGGTAGCAAAAAACATTCAAAAGATTTTGTTATTTGTTTTATCAAACACTGTATATTCCACTTTTTGTAACGATATAACTCTACCGGTTTCAAGGCTTTCTTTTTATCATCAGGGGATCACAAATATGACTCTTACTTCTAGTTATACACAAATATATATATAAAAAAGAAATGCGGTGAACTGGGAAGCCCAATTAACAATATATGTGCTTGCGCAGCGCAAGTCCATGAACAGAAAGACGCTGAAAAATTTGGCGAGATAAGAGGGGGGGGGGCGAGACAGTAAAGGTTATTATACAATAGATCAAGTATGTGAATTTGGCTTAATTTGCTCACGTTCACCCTGTTCGGTGCCTTCTGGTATAAAGTGGTATGGTCTATTTTCTCAGGTTAAAAATAATTCTTAGATAAACATTTTGAATACGCTGTAATTTGTCCGGCTGTTCCTCCGTTATATACAATTAACAGACGTCCGCATAGTCCAAAAACGTATAGAGCAGAGATTGCACGAGTAAAATTTTGGTTATAGTTACCAGAAATCTTTGCAACACACAATGCAATGAAGGCTGAAGAAGATACTTCGGCTTAACTAATTTATTTGATCTCAAAGAAACTAATTTATTTGATCTACGACGAAAAGTTTCTGAGGTATTGTATTGAAAAAATCAGCTGAACGAAATTATATTTTAATTTTTTTTAATTAAAAAAGAATAGGGGAGACTTGAATAGGTAATTTTTTTAAAACCGGCTTTACATCCCACCTTTTTCGTATTAAATATATATTATTGAATTATTTAAAAAAACATCTAAAACTTCCAGTTTCCATACCTTTAGGATAGTACAGACCCTCAAAGGTAAATATAAGCAGAGATGTCAAATGCAAGACAAATATTACCTGTGGTACATGCACTTGGAAAAGCATTTGGGCTTTGGAAGAGAGATTGGGAAGCATTCTTAATATGGAACGAGATTTGAAAGGAGGGGGGTTTGGGTCTTGGATGAGAGATTGGGGGTGTTTGGTACCTGGAAGAGAGGCTGGGGAGCATTGTTAGTGTGGTAACAATGCGAGGATGCAGTGGCGCAGCCATCTCGGGCAAGAAGCCAAAACGTTTCTGATAATAAAAATTTTACAAGACTCGTAGTACGTGCATACAGAATTTTATGTAAATTGCTTTTAATAACCTCAATTTATGAATAATTTTATGATGCTTTTCGGTCTAGATTTAAAAAGGTTTCATGTCATTGTAGTTCATTCAGTATTTATTTTATATAATTTATGCTACATATAATCATTTAACAAAAAAAAATGAACAGTCACGTTTATTCTTCATCAAAGGAAGCAAAGGGCAAATGATGCTAGAATTGAAAGTCAGGGCTTGTACAAATTATATTATGTTACTCGTACTCAGTACAGTCTGGCGGATTTATTGCCATGTGGTAATTCTTCTAAGCATCGTTACAAGATAAAACTAGACTGGAACTCGTTAAAAAAAAGAAATCGATCACATCTCCCTCCCTTTAGAATACAGGCATCTTTATCAATCGATCACATCTCCCTCCCTTTAGAATACATGCATCTTTATCACTCGATCACATCTCCCTCCCTTTAGAATACCAGCATCTTTATCAATCGATCATATCTCCCTCCCTTTAAAATACCGGCATCTTTATCAATCGATCATATCTCCCTCCCTTTAGAATACCGGCATCTTTATCAATCGATCACATCTCCCTCCCTTTAGAATACAGGCATCTTTATCAATCGATCACATCTCCCTCCCTTTAGAATACATGCATCTTTATCACTCGATCACATCTCCCTCCCTTTAGAATACCAGCATCTTTATCAATCGATCATATCTCCCTCCCTTTAAAATACCGGCATCTTTATCAATCGATCATATCTCCCTCCCTTTAGAATACCGGCATCTTTATCAATCGATCACATCTCCCTCCCTTTAGAACACCGGCATCTTTATCAATCGATCACATCTCCCTCCCTTTAGAATACAGGCATTTTTATCAATTTGGTCAAGTAAATGGTTTTCATCTATACATTTCGCTTTTTCGATGTTTCTGCTTTCTTACATTTTCTAATAAAAAAAATAAACTCCATGTATTAATTTCTTTTTTGAAATCCTTTGCATGTTAAAGGTTTCTCTTACTCAAGTACAAAAAAAATATGTGTAAAACGGTTCAAAATTTTGAGACTTATTAAATAAAAATCATATTAAAAAAGTAATTGTTACACTTAAACATTACGACAAAATATGACATGTTGAATAATATAAAAAAATCAATAATTTCAAGTATAACACTAAGTTTAAGAGTTTTTTCTTGAAGGAGCTGAGCGACACATGAAACACGTACATATGAGAGATAGGATGTCGTATACGAGCGTCAGAGATACATCTTAAGATGAAAGCGAGGTTCCCAACCCATTGCACCATGTCTCTGGTGATGATGCTAAGAGGAAGATGGAGCCAAAAGTAGGTGTATAGAATATTTGAGGAGGAATTAATCAAATTATTAATGAACTGTGTGATACAATGTAAGATAAAGTGTTTATGTTTGTGTGAGATAAAGAGAAAAACGTGCGGAGCTAAAGAGGTACTAGGAATGTAAGATATATGGTATGATATGTTTTGAAGAACTGTACAAGAGTGGTGATAGTAGAAGAAACAACGGTGAGTCTGGTACAGTTAAAAATGATAAGTATTTAGATAATGATTAGTGTAGAATAACTAAAAAAATGAAAAGCGTCAGGTTATGATGAAGAACGAACAGAAATAATTATTTGTGGGAGTGAGCGAACGACACACCGAAAGATTGGAGGAGTGTTATGATAGTTTAATTATTTAAACATAAGGGTGCAAGTATAGGTGTGGAATTGAAAAAAACAATTAGCTTATTGAGTGTTGTACTCATAAGTAAAATACATGGAAAATATATAGAGAAAGGGTGAGAAGAAATACTGAAAAGAAAATGTCAGATGTTCAGGGTGTATTTTTAAGTAAAAAAAGATGCGTGGATAATATTTTTTCTTGATATATGGCTGTAGAAAATGTATGGTTCACAATAATAAAATGCATTGTGCGCTTGCGGACTTTGGAATAACATCTGACGAGGCAAGCTATGGAAAATATTGAATAAATAAGGTGTCAAATGTAAAATTACACGTTGTATATCGTATGTAAGAGTATAACATATATTTGAGTTAACGGTGCCTTGACCGAGTGGTTTGATATTTCAAAAGGGATAAAGTAAATATGAGTCATGTCATCCTGGCTTTTTAATATGTACATAGATTATTACGTAAATGAACAACGGAAGTCTCTTCATAGGACACCTACACATATATTGTTCCCCGTTACTCAAATGTACCCGTAATCACCAGATTGTGCACATTTTCATAATTTTTCTGGCAACATATCTACGGTAATTTTGGACTTTTTTCCTGCATGTTGTTGAAATTCTTTTGATAATCTTTAACTCTTTGATTATAAAAACGTTCAAGTGCCTTGCAGCCTATAAGATACAAAGTATCTGCCTCCAACATCACATCTTGAAGATATATTTCTTTTTTTCTTTCTCATTGTTCATGTTTCCACTCCATACAGAGCTATAGAAAATAATAGAAATTCATCTTCTCGGATTTTGGTTCTTCAGAGTATAGACCGGTTAATCCATATATAAGGTATTTTTTTGGGTGTGAAAGGATTTATTTTTTAAATAAAACACATATTAATTATTTAAATAGCCATGTATTTGAATTCAATTGATAGATTGTTTAATGACACTTATTGTTTAAAGATAATTTCTTTCATATGTTGACCGTGGTTGACTCTTGTGTACTTTAACCGATCATAAGATGGGTTTCCCATTAAGAATGATTGCACTTTAAAATAAAATAAAACAACAAAAATGAATCTGAAGATATAATTTGAAAGAATATTTCATGCCGTCTGTGATTTAAACAAGATATCGTTCAAATGGCTTCCACGGCTACTTTTGCACTGGCCAATTCGATCACGCCAATTTTCGATGACTCGGTGGAGCATTTCCAGCTGTGTGGCACCAATAACACGACAAATGTTGGCCTCAAGTTCATCAAGAGTCTTGGGTTTGTTGGTGTAAACCTGTGATTTAATATAACTCCAAAAAAAAATTTTCAGAGGCGTTAAATTACACGATCTTGGCGGCCAATTCAAAATCCTATCAAACCCAAAAAAACATCCGGTATTTGAAAGACTTGATAAAGCTGATTATACGATTCCAATTTGTCTCCGTATCTCAGTTTTACATCATGCACTCCTCAAAATAAGAGCTGCCAGGTAGACAAACTTATTGATTCTTCATAACCCTATAACGAAAAACTTCTTATCAGACTCTTGAATCTGTAGATAAGCACTTTTTTTATTTCTATACCTAATTGGTGACTCTCCATTTTTACTGTATGATGGAGCTCTGTCATCTGATCCTCGTCGCATCTTCAAGTAACAACGCAATGTTATGTGGAAAAACCGTGAGAATTTCCAAACAAATTAATTAGGGAATATTGTCATTAATTTTCGTATTCTTTCATAAAGTTGAAAAATTGGAATATTTTCCAAGTAACGTCACTGTTTTTGAGCTATTCTTAGCCTTCAATAGACAGATTATGGAAAAGTTTGCCCAAGTTCCAGACTCTTGTACTAACTTCTCATTACAATGTCAGAAATTTCCAGTCTGATTGTGTAACTTGTTATTTTATGCCCACTCGTATTTCTTTTATGAGGCGATCTTTATTGAGGGGTATAACATTGCCTTAATCAAATTGTTACATGAATAAGACATTCGAAGAATTAATGGTATATCTCAGTTGTACATGTAATACTTAGGAAACTTCTTTAATAGTCAATTATACTTTTTTTTTTGTCAGATGAGAATAAAAATTCAATGAACAAAACTAAAGAGATTGACATCATTAACATTATCGATATCACACCATGTCCCTATTGGGCATCTGGATAGAGAAAAGGTTTCCTCTTTTTTTCCATCTAACCATTTCTATATATTCATCTTATTTTATTCAAACATTTTAATAACAAGACCTCGCTGTCGAGGATCTCCTCGTCAATTAGATATCGAAGCAGTGCCGTGGAGTTTTTGCAATTAAGTTAGCCGTTGCACACAAGCAAACTCACTGGTCCCACCGCTGTACTGGATGCAATGGCACATCAAAGTGCGACGATCGGACCACACCGATATGTCTTTCTTTTTCATTTTTCATACACAAACCGTTGCGCCATCCCTCTCGATCCTCTTGGACAGATTAGAGACCCTAGAAATTTCTAGGTCAGTACACCGATCCGAACATCTGTTGAACAGTTATTTCCCAAAAATCTCTCCGCTCTTGGCCGAAATTATCCCATGCCTCCCTCATCCCTCAGACCCCAACCGTTGAAGCGTGTATATCGGTACCAGTTCGAACAGCATTTAGTCTTGTTTGCGCTCCCCTGAAGATGAAGTGAAAGCCTTGAAACCGGTAGGGTTATACCGTCACAAAAAAGTGGAATAAACAGTGTTTGATATAAATAAATTACAATGTCTTTAAACCTCCACAACGTTAATACCTTAACTAAAAACAAAATTATTCACTTGATTCAATCATACTTTCATTGATCTTCTTTTACCGTTTTTTCCACTTACATTACCACTTTATATATTTATTTTGTTAGTTTTTCTTCGTTCATTTGTTCCATATGTCCAAACTATCTTGTGATGCTCTTTTTGCATCTTACTCAACACATTATTATCCTTAAGTTAACATTCACCCTTAATCACTTGTGTCTGCCCCAAAGGCTTATTCTGAGTCTTCACTAATACACCTTCTCAAGCAGTTCCTTATTTTTATACATCTTTTTTAAAAATATAATTCACTTGATTTAAGCATACTTTCCTTGGTAATCCTTTACCACGCGTTTAACTTATATTCGCACTTTACATTTATAATAGTTTTTCATCATTCATTCGTTCTACATGCCCTAACTATCTTCGAGTGTTCTACATCCCACTTAATGTATTTAAGTTAAATTCATATTAATTCCTAATTATTTCCTTCCACGTTCAATCATACATTGTAACTTTATGTATTATTTTTAATGCACGAATTTATGCAGCATTTATTTGATTCTATTCAGTCTGTTACCATGCCAACGTTTCACTTTCACAAATTAAATTTAATACTAAATATTATTGTGTACTATCATATAAGTCAATTTGATACTGTCCGGTTCGATTAAATATGTTTTAGTGCCATTGACTTTGTTTTCTATCACTACACAACGTTCGATATCTCACGTGACTCTTCCACCATCTGAGTATATTCTATTTAAAAAACTAAAGGTAAAATGACAATTTTGTAAAATTATAGTACTTCTGCAACATTAATGTGGTTAATATCGGAAACCAAACT
Source organism: Odontocerum albicorne (assembly GCA_949825065.1). Lineage (NCBI taxonomy): Eukaryota > Metazoa > Arthropoda > Insecta > Trichoptera > Odontoceridae > Odontocerum > Odontocerum albicorne. Next base: position 25,495,778 of record OX463858.1, read on the forward strand.
TGACATTTCTAAATATATATATATATACGAGTATACTATATTGAACGAAATTTAGGTAAGGCATTGAAAAAAAAAGTGAACCGAACAACATCTAAGGTGCCCCCAAACAGGATTCTTCTGATAATATTAGGGTGATATCTCATCGAGGGGGGATGGAGGGAAAAGTATACAATAAAAATGGAGCTCATAACATCTAATCTTCCTTCCTTCTTATAAAATCATGGGAAACCAGCATTATTGTATATTTTTTCTTACATAGCTTTTTTTTTATATGAATAAATGTGATTATTTTTATAACAATGGAGGTGTGTAACCGTGCGGTAACACTCTAGAATTCGAACTTCACACTGTGCTTTCCTCTCAAATTACACAAGTATTATTTCTGCATAGTATTCGGGGTTACAAGTATAATATTGATTTTGGTCATTCAAAAAAGAGACAAAAAAAGTTGCCGGTGTGCTCCGATCGTCTCACTTCGACGTGCCATCGAATCCAGTACAGTAGGGGGGGAGGGGGGTTGATGAGTTTGCTGGTGTGCAACGGCTCACTCAGTTACAAAAAAAAACCCTTCACGCCACAGCTTTATTTTTCAACGTAATTGACGTTCGAATGGCGAGGAGATCTTCGACGACGAGACCCAACGGCCAACAACGACGAAGACAATGGAGTGGACGTTGCGATATATGATGTCTACTGATCAAAGTGTGCAGCTTCAGGAAGCTTTTGAAGACATCCTTTTTTGGGATGTCTTATCAAAATTTATGATTATGAACAATGCAAATATATACTACGTTCACCTATGGTTGAATGTGTTACCACCACATATTAGAAGGTCTATAAAGTTTATTTGTAGGTTGTCTTTCTTTAGTAAGTTTTCTACGGTTATCTTAATAAATGTGTTTCTCTACACATATGCAAGGAAATATCTTATCTATTAACACAGCCATCACCTTCCTATCCTTACTCGAAATTTGTTTTTTTTTGTCATATTTTTATTCTAACGACCTCCATGCCCTAGTTGGTAAGACGCCTGTCTTTCAGCCTGGAGGTTGCGAGTTCAAATCCCGCTGGAGCCCAGATTTCTTTAAAAAAATATTCCATTCTGATTTTCACTTAAGACCTCTTTAACATCTTTCTGGTTGGCTGGAAGAGATGGCCACTTGACAATAAGTCCACCAAGTTATACTGTATGCAACGAAAGTGTAATACAATACAATACAATCTGTCAATAATGGTGGGTTCGAATCTCAAATATCCGGGGGAGAGTCTGCTTTTTAAACGGCGCTATATAAATTGCCTTTTTATTATTATTATCAAGATTTGACTTTCAACCGATTGTCTTAAAAGTTTCAATGATATTTTTTCAATATTGTCTCTATAAAATTTCAACTTGAAAATTAATTTTTTTTAAAGTTTACGTTTAATATGAAATGGAAAATTTGGACGAATTCATTTTGCATAAAATTAAATGAAATATCTCCTTAATGCTAATTTTCAATCTCATTAATGGATTTGTAATTAAATCTTGGGATACTTTTGATTTTCTTCCTGGAAATCGGATAATTAATCAATTTTAAAAAAGAACAGAGAGATTCTCAAGGTTATATTAATATATTCGAATGGATTACTAATTTAAATAAGAAACTGCTGCTCGTAAATTTGGATATTTTATCCAAAAGTTCTATTACACAAATATTGTTTTTATGATTTTTTCAATAGATATACTATAGAGATAATAATAATAATAAGTAAATTTGGATATTTTATCCCAAAGTTCTATTACACAAATATTGTTTTTATGATTTTTTCAATAGATATACTATAGAGATAATAATAATAATAAGTAAATTTGGATATTTTATCCCAAAGTTCTATTACACAAATATTGTTTTTATGATTTTTTCAATAGATATACTATAGAGATAATAATAATAATAAGGAAATTTGGATATTTTATTTCAAAGTTCTATTACACAAATATTGTTTTTATGATTTTTTCAATAGATATGCTATAAAGATGATACTATTTATAAGTAAATTTGGATATTTTATCCCAAAGTTCTATTACACAAATATTATTTTTATGATTTTTTCAATAGATATACTATAGAGATAATAATAATAATAAGTAAATTTGGATATTTTATCCCAAAGTTCTATTACACAAATATTGTTTTTATGATTTTTTCAATAGATATACTATAGAGATAATAATAATAATAAGTAAATTTGGATATTTTATTTCAAAGTTCTATTACACAAATAGTGTTTTTATGATTTTTTCAATAGATATGCTATAAAGATAATACTATTTATAAGTAAATTTGGATATTTTATCCCAAAGTTCTATTACACAAATATTGTTTTTATGATTTTTTCAATAGATATTGAGATAAAAATCATAATAAATTTTATACAAATGCGTGTACTGCGAAAAAACATGTATTTATTTATTTAACACTTTTATTGCAATACAATCTGGTGGGATTATTACCAAGCGGCAATCTCTTCCAACCAACTAGACAAAAGTAAATGAAGCAAATTACGTGGTCGCATAAATCATTTAAATGACTATCCATCCCCACGAAATCCATAAACATATACGTGAGAACATGCCCACGAACCCCACAAAGACGGACAATCACCCGAACATTATTTTTCATATAAAGTGAGATATCATCAATCAAAAGGAAAGGAAAGGATGGTGGAGAGGAAAGGAAAAGAAAAATCAGGAATGAAACACGTTATTTTACTGACTAGAAATTAAGAGTTTTTTCAGTCGCTTCATAAAGCATGCCAAGGACGGAGCGAGTCCTATATTGGTTTGTTACTGATTCCAGAGTCCACTGCATGGACAGTTAAGGACAACGTAAAGAAAGAGGAGCGGTGAACTGGAAAGGCCAATAAACAATCTCTGTTTGAACGTAGCGCTAATCCATGATTAGAAAGACGCTGAAAATTTTCAGCGAGATAAGAGGGTGTGGCGGGACAGTTAAGGATATTATAGAATAGAGACAGTATGTGAATTTGGCGTCTATTTCTAACATTTAACCAGTTCAATGCCTTCTGGTATGAAGTTATATTATCGTACTTTCGTAGGTTGAAAATTAATCTTAGACACACATTTTGAAGACCCTGTAATTTGTCCAGCTGTTCCTCTGTAACATACAAGTAACATACGTCCGCATAGTCCATAATCGGAAAGAGCAGAGATTGTACGAGTAAAATTTTGGTTATAGTTGGTAGGAATCTTTGCAACACTTTAAGGGAATGAAGGCTGAAGAAGATCCTTCGGCTTACCTCATTTATTTGATATCGCCATGAGAGAGTGTTAGAATATGAAATTGAGTGAAAAGGGATGAGTGTGAACTTAAAGCTTATGTGTTGAGTAAGATGAATAAGACCACTCTGAGATGGTTTGAACATGTAGATCAAACGAAGAAAAAAAAAGGCTATTAAAAGAATATAAAGTGAAAATATGAGTGCAAAGAAAATCAAAGAATGTACAATTAGATAATGTTAATGATATTTTGAAAGAAAAAAATGTAAAAACTAGAAAAAATCTAGTTGATTGAGCAGGTTTATGGGTGTAGAAGAGACGATGGGTGTGTGTCGAGATATAGAAAGTCTTGCGCTATGCCCCTCTTACCTATCCCGTCAGGGAAATTGCATGGCAATATGTACAGTTTGATCGTAAAAAATGGATATATTTATATTTTAATGAAATATGTCCCCGGGTGAGAATCTTTCTCCTTCTGGCGCAACAGCGGTGTGTATAAAAGGATAGCGGTATATAAGACTCGCTCCGTTCCGGACATACTTTAAGAAGCGACTGAAAAAACTCTTAATTTATAATCAGTAAAATAACGTGTTTCATTCCTGATTTTTCTTTTCCTTTCCTCTCCACCATCCCTTCTTTTCCTTTTGATTCATGATATCTCACTTTATATGAAAAATAATGTTGGGTGATTGTCCGTCTTTGTGGGGTTCGTGGGCATATGCTCACGTATGTGTTTATGGATAGTCATTTGAATGATTTATGCGACCACGTAACTTGCTTCATTTACTATTGTCTGGTTGAGTGGAAGAGATTGCCGCCTTGCAATAAGCCCTCCAGATTGTATTTGCAATAAAAGTGTTAAATAATTAAAACATTGCGGTGGAACCAATAGAATGTCAGATACCACGAACAGAGAGTATAAATAAAAAAAAATTATATTGCAAAAGGTTTTAAAATTGGATTGGAAAATTGGAAACAGCTGTAAAACTATCTTCGAAGGCCACAAGGTCAGGGTAGTCAATCAGACCGATGGTAGTCCGACGTAAAGCTGCAAGGAGTTTCTCCCTATTTCGAGAGATCGTTTTTTCCTCATAGCCCCACAAAACGTCAGCTCGAATGAACTATGATAGCGTCATGATACAAATATATACTCTTAAATCGTTAATAATTAAAATATATTGTGGCATATTAAAACCAAGAAAAGGATGGTTCCACATGAATAGATAAAACTTTACGGAGGAAACAGTGAGAAATAGAAGAGCTTTATTTCATTTCTATGGAATCCTTTAACAAATTCAAAGTAGTGATTCGGTCATATTGAAGATCGGGGCTGTGATTGCCATTACACATTGCCTTAACAATTAATTTATCCTTCTGGTAAATAACCATTGAAGTATGCACGTAACTAGCCGTTTGTCATAGTACGTATTGGCAGTGCTACTCGGCACGTTAAAAATACGAGTATTGTTACCAGACAAACTCTTTGACCTACAACCTTTATTTTTTTTCTTCGGAATCATCAGAAATCGAATACGAACTCTCAAGATGAAATTTGTGAGTTTTATCGGCCAAGCCTCGGAGGTCATCAAAGAAGAGTTTGTATGCCAATCTGTATTGAAGTGGGTGAGACTAAAGATCTATGCGTGGAAAATAAGACTTGAAGTAACACTTGATAAAGACACCCCTTTTTGGGAGGTCTTATCAAACTTTATGATGGTGCGAGTATATGGACACTATATTGAACCTAAAGCTGAGCGTAGTATTATCACATATTGGAACGAACATGTATCCAGAATGGTGGAACCAAGAGCCGTAAGAATGGTCAGGAACAGTATCCCTCAAGCAAGCAGACCTCCAGGACGACCTCCCAAAAGATGAAAAGACAGCTGGCAGTCGACGTCATAAGAGGGAAATAATGATGCAGGACCATAACAGGCCAACAAAAGAAGAAGAAGAAAAAGGAAGATATTTTAGTAGTTCGTCTTCCTTTGATAAGTTTTCTTACGAAATATATTTTTTTAAACATATGTATTGTAGATAGATGCAGAAATTTACCTTATTAAATGACTGCAGTTACTACCTTTCAATCTTTACACTCAACTTATATGTGTGTATTTAATATTTAAATCTGTCAATGGTGGGTTCAAATCCTGAGTTGGAGCGCTCTTCAGGAGGGTTTGCTTTCTAAATAGCGCTATATAAATTGTCCTTTTATTATAAATAAGAAATAATTTCTCTTGTTTGTCAACCTACTGGTTGGTAAGAAATTTTAGTACAACTCGGGGTTTCCTGATGTTGTCCTAAACTCAAATAAAAAACTGTCCTAGACTGGTATAATATTTCATCATCTAACAATACCCACACGCGTTGAGTTAATACTTTGGTGTTGTCTTTTCATGTGCGATAGTGTAACTATGACGCACAATGAATGACGAACAAGCTCCGTGCCTACTTCAGTGGTTGTACTATCAAAGACTCGATAACTGGGGCATAAGACAACATTGTCACCCTACCGTGCTTTTTAATATGTCCGATTCATTAATTCGGAAATGTTGAAGGAGAAATATTGAATTGCTTGCTTATTGTGTAGAACTTTATTTTTTTACTAATCGGGTCTAATAAACTTAACAATGACTTTAACATATTGAAGTTCGGTTCAAGGGAAAGCTTTAATTTATCTCGAGAAAACTTTTCACCTTTTCGATTTTAAAATATTTTCGATGTGTCGTCTGTTATATTGCTGAAAAAGCTGTAAAACTTGTCACCAATAAAATGTGTATTGGAGCGGATTGAGTCGCGTCATACGTGGAATAATATAGATTTTCGTATTCTGATACGAATTTTTCTATGTACGTATATACATTTTAATAAAAAACTCTTCAAATTGTTAAAAAGTTCTGAAACATGTGTCTGAGCATTTTATGGGGCTGTGGTCCTGAATAACGTAAAGTAACGTTTAAAGATTGTGAAATTTATATATTTAAATTATCGAAATAATTATCATCTAGAATACAAGCCATTTACCCAAAAATTAGTAAAAAAAAGCTATAGTCTGGTTAAAGAGTTCGTTAAGAAACAATACTTTCCATTATCGTTGCTGAGCTCCGTAGTTGAGGATCCCCTCATCACTCCAACGTCCATCTTGAGCTGCTCTTTCACGTCGATCATGTGATCTTCTGTGAGAAAACAGCCCCTTCCTTTCTGCAGATGTCATAGATATGTGTATTTTGCTAAGTTGTTTGGCAATACTCATGTATGTTCGCAACACGTTGACTACTTCTCGCACGTCTAGTCGTTGAGACGCCATCATCCCGAGAACAGATGGCTTTCCATCCTCCACGGTCCTGAGCCGCATAACCAATCTGGATATTATGATGGATACCATTCGAATAAATGAAATCAGAATCGGTATTTTTTTATTTATTTACATTTTTTTGTACATCTGACAAATTTCTGAGAATACAGCATATTTTCAAAACATCCAATTCATCTAGGGAACATTTAATTGTTCTCGATCTATGGATGGTGCATTGGAACATTCTTCCACTCTGGGTGTGACCAGTTGTAAATGGGATTATGTTGGTGGAGAGAAAAAGTGAAAAATTCTGTTTACACTTAACATTCATTCTTGGTTGTAGTTCTAATAAATGTATATTTCAGTTTGATTTTAAATAATGCAAATTGGAGGAGCAGCTGAATAAATTTCAACAAATACAAATTATTTGCACACGTTTAATATTCAACCTAAGATTATCACACCGCTCAACTCTTTATATGGAGAAAACCTGTTGAAATGACACCTAATTTCGTTTCTGTACAGAATCCTTAACTCTCCAGCTAGCCTCTCAAATATCGTCGAAAATGTTCAACAATCATCCGATCAATGACTTGCGTCATGCTCCAACAGAGATTACCTTTAAGCTTTTCAAGTTCATCGTCTTAAATTTTCACACCGAGTTTGACTATACTTGCTGTAAGACACTAGAACCAACTACAGTTAATATAAGAAACATCTTCATTGAAGTGTTTCTCTGGTAGGTGATCTTCCTTCAATGACGTTTCGTGTTTTTCTTTGTTTTCTCTCATTCTTTTTCTTCCAAATTCTCTTTCCTTCTTCCGGCAATCGATGATGTTGTTAAATTTGAATCTGTTTTATTTATTCTAGTTGTTTGTTTTATTTTATTCTTTTTGATTTTGACATTGCACAAAATTTCATCCAAACCTTGCTAACCCTTCCTTCCCTGTGATGTGTTACTAGTACACATTGCTTCTAAAAACTTTAATATCTCTATAAATATAATAAATACTGGGTTCAGATTTTAGGCATTCCTCCGTAATACATTTACGTATTGAATGAAAATAAATAATATTAGTAATAATTAGCACTTATCGGCCACATCAGAGATATTTTGTGAAAATCGGGAATAAATTCACCAATACAATCAAACGTGTGCCAGTGTGTGACGTAGGTATATTCATTCTAAAAAACCGCTATGGGTGAGGAAGCAACGCTATTCACGTCTTACTTTCACTCTACTTCAGTACATGGGAACGCAAGAAATAAAATCTCAGTTCGCTCGCTTCAGTGGTTTTCGGGCACCCATTTGAGGTGGTCACTTCGCCCATTTTGTGAACGTCGGCTGATGTTTTTTTTCATGTTTTCAGCCATTAAATTTCAATTATTATCACTTTTGACTTCAAATTTTATTAATTTAAGCGATTGGTTATGAATATTATTATTTTACTGATTTTAAATCGCTCATTTTTACATGTGTATTGAATATACAGCAACGGAACGCGCGGAATTTTTTTAGCACAGGAAGGGAAAGGTTAAAAATTTTATGCCTAGATTGAAGAAATTGCAGCCTACAATAAAGTCGCAATATTGTTTATTGTTGAATAAAATTGCAATGCTAATATTGTCTAATTAAGTTAAACCCTTGCAATACAGATTGTATTAATATTCAAAATGGCGCGACAGCGGACATACTTGTAAAAGTATAAAGTGCTCTGAAGGGGTTGAAAATATTTTAATACAATATAAAAGGCAACGCTTTCTCCATCTCTGGGCAGAGTCCCGAAACAAAACAAAAAGATCCTTTACCATATCCAAGTTTCAATGTGAACAACGTGTACATAATCTAAATGCACATCTTACGACGCACAGTGGTTCACATAAATTATGATTAAGAAACAAAAGGTTTGTCTAGATACTGTGAATATAATATAAGTGCTGTAAATCATCTTGTTAAAAGCTAAAAAAATTACTTAGAAATATTCAAGAGATAATATTGTAGAAGCTAATGAATATATTTGGTTAAATATTATCAGAGTTTAGATGAATGATGACTGAACTGTTGGAAGAATGAGTATTTTTTTCTTAATCTACACAAAGTAGTATTTTTACTACACCACACTTGAAACCGAATGTAATACTTTCTCATATCAGAAGATCTACAAAGGTTTCCTTGTAGTTTGTCATCTCTAACCAAGTTTTCTGCAGTTTTCTTATCAAATATGTTTTTATGAATATATGCAGATGCTATTATTTTATTGGTCACAGCCAATACCTTCCTACCTTTACATTCAACGTATATATTTGTAATATTTTTAATCTGTCAATATTAATGCGTTCGAGTCCAGAGTAGGAGCGTTCTTGTGAAGAGTATACTCTCTAAGCGGTCTTTTATAAATTGTCTCTTTCTTATTTTTATAATGACTTATTGGTTAACACGACTGAGCTGCATATGAGACGAACACTGGTTATTGGGATTTTATATAATTGGCATTGTTTAAAAGTGATCTGTTTTGTTTAATTTCCGATTCCGAAATAAGAATTAAATTAAATATAGAAAAATACATAGTGTACATGTTATTATTAAATATTTTTTTAAATATTACCTCATGGTTGAAAATCGATTGTTTCAAAACAGGCACTGATCGAAGTTAGAATATATACCATAACGTTAAAACACCGTCCCTTTGTTTTATTTCACTTTACTTTTCGCATAGCACAATGCTTTTTAATACTTGCTGTATTATCAGGTGAGTTAACATGAACTCAAAAAGACAGTGACTTAATTTTATACTAGGTAATTCCAGAATGTATGTGTACTGAATGTTTGTAGGTTACAATTTTTTTTATTTAAACAAAAAAATTACGTGGTTACCGTAGTACATATGTAAGCTATTTTTCGACATAGTCGCCATTCAGACTCCCTTTGTCAGCATGCCTCTCCTCTTGTTCTGAATCGCCCTCCGCAATTTTTTTAGGGTCTCACAGTATCTTGCAGAGTTGATGGTCTCCCCTTGAGGCATATATTCAAATAAAATTATGCCTTGACAGTCCCAAAACAATTTCATCAATTTCGTCAGTCACAATTGAAGGTCTTCCGCTCCTCTGATCATCATGCACAGACGTACGACCGTTTTTAAACTCGCGACACCACTTGTACACACTCGTACGATTCATAGCTTTATCACCATATGCAGTTTTCATCTCATTATAAACCTCAACCGGAGGTTTTCCCTTCCAAACGAGATAACGGATGACGCCGCGTATTTCGCACTTGGCGGGAGATTGGATTGACATTTTTCACGAAACGTGTTGTCGCGTCGACACTTCTCAACGTACTGACCTCGAACCGGTCTCGTTGCGGAGGAGAAGGGTCAGGCTACACGGAAGTGTAGCCAACATGTCGAAAATAAAATCCATCCGGTCGTGAGAGCCTCAGTACACTTACTTTCTGGATACGCCTCGTATTAACTGTGGAGTTCCACAAAGTGACGAGTGGAGTTATTAAAAAAAATATTGATATTTAAACCTTCATCTTGTGTATGGTAAAAAATATTATAGTGTATGGTAACATTAGAACAAATAAAACATAATTTTCAATATCTAATAATAAATTACTTTGTTACTCCAAAATTTAAATCTGCCTCATCTGACAGAGAATTGCGTGATAACATGTATGTAATTTTTTTGAATAAAGCTCTCATGTTAATCTTTCAATACTGGAAGCAAAATTATTCAATGCTGGAAGCAAAATTGTTCAACACTGGAAGCAAAATTGTTCAATACCAGAAGTAAAATTTTCCAACAATTTTCAGGCTGGTTTTATAGAATAAATTGCCCTTCGGCTATAAACTTGTTAAATGATTCACGAGTATCATAAATTATTTAATACATAAAGAAATAAATGAACAACAGATTTTTGTCCTTTTTACTTATGTGAATGCGATCACTGTGCGGCATCTCACTGAAAGAAAACTTCATCTTTTATGTGAAAACCAGAAAGTTTTCTTCAGATCTCTACCACCGCAAGACGTTAAGTTTGTTCTCCCCGCAAACTGTTTCTAAAGCGTCATTTGGAAGTAATATTTTAACAAGTCGCTCGGCAACCGTACTTCTAGTACCCCTGAAGAGTAAGGTAAATCGTTGAACAAGAAGTATGTTGTTAGTCTTTAACGGGTTTTGTCATTTTAAAGTTCATTGATATTGTTACTGCAAAACTTTGAGCATTATATTTGCTGTAAGGACTTTTCACATAAATGTTTAAACATTTATATATATATATAGTAAGTTTAGTTTTTTCGTCGTGAGTTCCAGATGGAAAATTTATTCTTCTTGATATAGATCTTTAATTTATTTTAGTACGAAAATACTTCCTGGAAGGTACAGCACCAATTGCCACTCCAACTTTTGTGGTATTCTTCCTGGCATGCGATGCCCTGCGGGGAGATTTCATATTTTGCCACGTATGGGATTCTCAAAGTTGCTGTTGTCTCGTTGAAACTGTGAACAAATACAACGCAAACCAAGTGGTTGTGTGGAAAATCCAAAATTTTGAATATCTAGTCCTCGAATATAGAAGACGAAGTCATTTAAAAAAACAGAATAAATAAAATCAACCAAAATTATGAAACTCTGAATTTAATTCCGGTCAGCATTTTATAGACCGCTTTAAAGAGTGACGACTCGTCACGCAAATCTAAAGAAAACGGAATAAATAAGAGGATGATGATCTGAAGATGCATAAAAAACTCTACACTTTTCAATTGATGGGGTGCAATACAAAACAACGTCGATTTTTCTGTATAACACTACAATTATTAACAATTGAATATATTCTCTTAAAACCAATTACCACATAATTGAATGAACAAATGCAGAAATCTTAAGTGGTGTCATCTGTACGAATATATTCAGAAATAACTTAAAATTGAAACGTGGACTGTGGAACTTCAATATGTGTTAAAAAATATACTTCTTCTTCTTAAACTTTCTGTACACTCTCAAGAGTCTGTTACTGCGGGATTGTCCTGTGATGCTGAGCTCCAGCTATCTCTCCATCGTTTCGGGGGTCTCGCTGGCGGACGCCGTCCATCCGGCACCCCATGCAGAGCTATGTATGGAATTCTTGTGGAATTCATTCTCTGTACATGTTGGTACCAGTATCGTTGACGCGATCGTCCCCATCTAACCACATTTTGGACCTCACAGACCTCTCGGATTGTGGTGTTCCTTACACGATCACGCAAAGTCTTCCCAGCAAAATATACGATAGCATAAAACAATAAATAAATCACTCAAGTGATATCGATCGATAATATAAAGAAAGTTACGATAAGTTGATTCGATCTGACGAAAATACTGAAAAATAATAACTAAACAAGTGTATAACTATACGAGTTGTTTTTTTATCAAACACTGTTTATTCCACTTTTTGTAACGGTTACCTTACTAGTTTCAAGGCTTATCATTAAGAGAGTACGTACAAAACCTCACCAGGGGGAGCACAAACTTGTTTATGCTCCCTTGATGATGAGGTTGAAACCTTGAGCCTTGAAACCGGTAGGGTTATACCGTCACAAAAAGTGGAATAAACAGGATTTGATAAAAACAAATTACAAACACATAACTATAAAATATTGTACTGTTTTTTACATCCGTTTTATATAGTACAACCTGTAAGGCTCGTTTCTTTATGGCCAATTAGATAGCTGTACTTGGACCCTTATTGGCTTGTTTCAAACTTTATAATAAATGTATATTTTTAAATGACAAAGCATTTCTCTCCCCATTCCGTATTCTATATTTTCCTGAATCCCTACCCTTTCCAAGTCATTGGTGATTTTAGATAGTCTTTGAAGAACTCGTATCAATGATTGTATCTTAAAATGTTTCAGACAAATTGTTTCATGATAATATAAGGCTTTCAGTATGTGATTTATGCAATAAATTGTATATTTTTTCACCCCTTGCGCACTGCACAGATTGGGGGAAACGATGAATGTGGATATTTTCAGTTCATTCAGGGAAAAACTGAAATCAGAAATATTTCATGTTTATCAATTGTTGGTAGTATTGCTTATTAAACATAATTAATTTGACCATGTTTAAAAATGAAAAGCTCAATCGTAATTTTTATTTTTGATGTGTTTGTGACATGTATTTTTTGTGTTTCGTACATATATTTTTTGTTTTGATTGTATGTTCCAGTTTTGATGTTTTTCAATTAAATGTTGATTTTCAATTAAATGTTGATTTTCAATTTCGTTTTGTGATATGTTTTAAAATTTATCTGATAATTGTTTTCATTTGAATTTTGTATATTTTATTTTTGTATAATTTTTGCAACCGATAAAAATAAAAATTTACACAAATATTTAAAATAAAGTTTTTTATATTTCCTACCCGTTTCCTTAACTCTCTTTTGTTTTGGCTTTTTAACGTTTTTTTTTTCTGTTTGTAAGCTCAAAACGCCTTTAAAACTTAAAACATGTACATTATTCAAAAGCTATTCAAAACAATAAGTTCACTTAGGAAGATCGTTAATATAAATTTTTACAACTCGAAAATTTCCTTTCGTAATGAAATTTTATTTTTTATCCACTTTTTTGTAAAAGTTTGGTGCTTAGAGCAATTTAAAAAAATATGTTTAAAAATTTTTTTTATTGTTATAGGGGTAATATCGCTCAGGAAAATGTCCCATAAACCATTAAAGGAACGTTGCACGTTAGGTGACGTCTTTTTTATGAGCAATTCTACCTTGTTCTACACATTTTTAAAACAAATAACAATTCGTGTCCTGCCTTATCTCACCCATTTATCCTTGCCGCCTTGGAGAATGCGGAGAAATAAAATAATGAGCAAAAAGGTGAAAAATAATAGGGATGGCATTGTATTTGTTTTAATTCTGGATTCGTTTAGTTGGTGGTAATAATAAGGAAGCCTGAAGGCATCGAAATATGTTTTCAGGCTTTATTATCATCATCATTAGGTTTACAGCTACAAGAGTGCCTGAAAAGGCACTTTTGAATATCTGAACCTTCAAATAGAATTCCGGGTGTCTTTTGACGACATTTAAAGAACTTTTTTGAACTGCTTTTCAGTTGATTATAGTAGTTTTTTCAACTCTATTTTTCGATAGGAAGGTTATGGCTTTGACCATTAATTAGATTTGGAACTTCTGCATATGTTAATGAAAACATATTTGTTAAAAAAAACACATAACAATTACCAAGGAAACACGAACCACCAATAAATTTTTGTATATCTACCGATATGCAATATTAATACATTCAACTTTAGGTGTTGTGTCCATATATGATTATATATTTTGATGAGACATACTAAAAGGGTTATCTTCAAGTGTTTCCTTAAGCGTCACGCATTTTCCATATCTCACTTTGAGGCAGTAAAAATGTAAACTGAAAATAAATCGTGTTTTATAACCACCGTGTTCGAAAACAAGAATAATCCATAATTAATCTAGAGTTTGAAAAAAAAATGCAATATTGTTATTCTTTACTTGTCTGCAAAATTTACTAACGAAACGGCGTTTACAACTGCAGAGGTCAATAAGAGGCATAACAATTACGCATTGGATTATGTGCGGAATGTTGGATGCTAATGACGTGGTAGTGTCAACGGGGAACGAGAATAATTACAGATTCTGATAAGTAAACTGTGTGAGAGATGTAAGGAGAAAAATCTGAGAATGAATGTTGCGAAATTCAAAGTTCTGGTGAAAGAAAAGCGTGAAAGGAAAAGTGATGAAAGATAAGAGCAAATTGGAGAATTCTGCTATTTAGGTTGCATTTCTCAGATGATGGAAGTTAAGATCGATATTACATATCAAGTAGCAAAAGAAAACAACGTCAATAAGTCATTAAAACATATAAACCCGAACAGAAAAGTGTTTTATTACCATACTTGATGTAAAAGATGATGTAAATGAATGTGGAAAATACATACTTGATGTAAATTAATGTGGAAAATACATACTTGATGTAAATGAATGTGTAAAATGTATACTTGATGTAAATGAATATGGAAAATACATACGTGATATAAATGAATTTGGAAAATACTGTAAAAAGTCGAATAAATGCTATAGAAATCCACGCACTTAGAACGCACGGGATGAATATACGAGTATATTAAATTATGACAGAACATGGAGTGCAGGGATGAGGGATGAATATTAGGATGAACTTAATGCTTGACGTGTTGAGTAAGTTGAAGGTCACTCTGAGATGGTTTGGTATAAAGTGCAAATTTGAGTGGATGACGTGGTAGAGGAAGATCATGGATGGATCAAGTGAATGATAATTTAAATTATGGAAAAGTAAGAAGTAATTGAAACAGTATGAGTTGTTTGATGAGGTGAATTAATGGATGTGGATGGAACAAAATACTCGTATGCACGTGGTTGGATCAAATAGAAGCGAGACTTTTGTTTTAGAGCGTGTAATTTTAAACGGAGCGCGCGGCCGCCTTCAGGAGTGTTGGTGGGGATATCAAGAGTGGGGAAAGCGGTCGGCCGACCTTGGCAGATTGCGTCATTAGTATGGCACACGACGTCTGAGAAAGAGGTGCGCCCGTCGATTGCGTAACGCATAATTATCAAATTTCTCGCTCGTGAGGACGTAAAACCGGGCGAAATTCTGCGGAGACTGATGGCATAGTTTGAAGATTAAACACTGTCAAAATTTCGTGTGTTTGCTTGGCATAAGAAGTTCGTGAAAGTCCGTGAAGGGGTCAAAAATGAGAGTCATGATCGTTGCCTACGGACGAGCATTACTGAACAGAACATTAACGAACAGAACTGAACAGAACAGAAAGCGACCGAAGTTTGACGGTTTCCGAAATTTATTCTGAGATATGAATAAGCTAAGGAAGGAAGCACTCAATCCATAATGACAAAGAACCTAGGATTCCGTAAAGTGTCTGCTTAATGAGTCCCACGTTATTTGACTGCAGAAGAAAAGTTGGAACGTTTGCACGTCTGTGAGCGGCTCTTGGCGCAGTTTGCACAAAAAGGGAACTCATTTTTGAGTCGCATCGTTATCTGCGATGACATTTGGGTACACCACTATACGCTTGAGTCAAAACAAGCCAGCATGGAGTGAAGAAAGAAGGATGAGGCAGCCTCCGTGAAAATCAAGACTTGGCTATCAGCTGGTAAAGTGCTTGCGACTGTTTTTTGACCGGTACAGCATTTTGCACATCGATTTATTGCATGATCGTCTCTCCGTCAATGCGGCGTACTACTGCAAGCTTTTGAGTAAAGTTAAACTTGCTTATCGATGCAAAAGACGTGATCAACCGACACGGGAAGTGTTCTTCTACATGCCAACGCGAGGCAGCTTTAACGTGCGAACAATTGGAGGAAATGAGTTGGACATGACTGGAACACCATCTCTATAGCCGTGTGACTCATCTTTTTGGGCCACTGAAAAAAGTTCTGGGAGGCCAACGCTTCAACGACTACAATGGAGTAGAGGGGTTTGTGCGCAATGGGCTGCTGACACAACCCACTTCTTTTTACGATGACAAGATAAAAAAAACTACCAATCTGCTGGGAAAAATGCATTTCTAAAGCAGAAGATTATGTAGAAAAATGATGTGTACTTGGTCTTTTTGTTTCTGCAAATAAAAAATGAAAACATGAAATTCTCGGTAATATTTGAAATATTACAGTCTGGTGCTTTGCCCTCTTTACCTACCCCAGCAGGAAAACCGCGTAACTTGCATGGCGTTTATATGTCATTTGCTGTATCCATAGAGCATTCAAGAGTTCTGCAGTTGTCGTACGATCCTACAATCATATTTTGGCTAGTTGGTCAAGGCTGTTAATGGCAATATTCAGATTAAGGATATGATTCTTCCCCTGAAAGATTACTTTCCCGGCGTCCTTTTAGATTGAGTCTTGATAGCTTGTCTATAAAAGAACGATGACTGATAATTTCGTAAGAAGAGAATTTAAGAATTGTTTTTTCGTGAAAGACTCAACCCAGTTTTTTCTTTTTGGGGGAGTAATGGAGGGTCTATGTTATGTTGGAACGTCTCCATAGTAGACATTGCCGCTTCGTTTAACACATGACTTGTGAAGTCTCCCCTCTGTTAGTGCAATATTCTGTTGACCATTGACCACAGCGTTGAGGAGTGCTCGATGCACTGGTTCTTAGGTGGGTCGTGGAAGGTCAACAGAGCGTCTCACAAAGCGATCATGTGATTAAGAGACATGTCTCTCCTGAGATCCTACACTTGTGAAAAAATAACCATAGCGTGACATAGAAATTTAACAAACCATCTGTGCTAATATACCAAATTTTCTAAAAATCAAATAGACACATTATTATAAATATATATTATCTAAGATACGCCAGGCTTTCCTCTACCTTTCTTTTTAAATAAGATTTTAAAATTAACTTTACGTGTGACGAACACAATATCGAAGACAAAAAATATTTTTTGCGATAAGATATTTAAAATTTACTTAAGCCAGTTGGAATTACAGTTATTTTCGTACAATATTCTAAAAATATTTTCATGAAATACAAAAAGGGAAGTAGCTTTTAACGGATCTATAAATATCTTAACGTAATTTGAGTTCAGATGGGAAAAGATAAAATTCTATGATACAATTATGTATTCTGTGAAACTTCTAAGGGGTTGACATACCAAGGTTGTATTAATTTATTAAAGTTCTTTTCCTTTTTTTTATCAAGAAATTTTTTATAAATAAATACGTTACTCAAATTTGAGAATAAACATTATTTGCTGATAGGCAATCTCTCAAGAATGAATATGATTTTTAATTATATCGTGGATTGAAAATGTCAGTGCGTGTATGGGTTTTTGTAAGCAGACGGTTGCATTTTAGCATTGCATTATTTGCAGCCTTGACATATCAACTTTGAAAGAAAAAGACAAGTCGAAAGAATGTCTATATTATATATTATTTATAGTTAAGGCATTAACATTGTGGAGTGTTAAAGACATTGTAATTGGTTTTATCAAAAATTGTTTATTCCACTTTATGTAATGGTATAGCCCTACCGGTTTCAAGGTTTTCACCTCATCAAGTATTGTTTGTGCTCTCTAGATGATGAGGTGAAAACCTTGATACCAGTAGGGTTATACTGTTACATAAAGTGCAAAAATAGTGTTGATAAAACCAATTACAATGTGTATATTGTTTTTACAATTAATATAATGTTATATATACTTTATTGGAATATTACTTGTATAAGCATTTAGTTTGTATTGTTCTGTTACACGTTTGTTTGTAAAGTATATTTTGGCACGTTTTTATTATCATGTGGCAATATTTTGCAACCAACTTGAAATATGTTAAGGAAGTCTTCATTCAAAACCTGATTGAAACTTTTTTTTTTAAATGTATAAGTACGAACGTAAGTATAATTGAAACTCGCAATCACCGATTGGGAAGACAAGTGTCCTACTACTTAGGTCATGAAGTTTTTCAAGCTCACACATAAGCAGATAGTTAAAAGTAAAATATGCGACATTCTGAAAAAGTACAAGTATTTATACAAATGTAGCGTGTAGTGTAACCTTTGTTCGAAATAGTGGTCTACAAAAAATCATTTTAAATTTTGGGATAAAACATGTATTTTAAATAGAAAAAAAAATCTTTTGTCCCAGGCCAAAAAATGATACATGACAGGGAAAACTACCCTTCCGAAAAACAAAAAGGGTTTATATTTAAAAATAAAAGGAGGAATCCATATGAAATTCCTATTGTGCTTTTTTTATCAGTTTTACAAACCTGTTATAGTGAAATTAATTATACGAGAATAATTTATACCGCACGCTTTTCTCGAGGCACTCTCATTCGGGACTGGAACCCGTTACTATTGACAGATGAAACTTTTACAAACTAAAATACAAATTGAGTGTAAGAGTAAGAAATTAGCTGCGGTCATTAGACCAAGAATTTACAAGCATCTGCATATGCTTAGAAAAACACATTTGGTAAGAAAACCGCAGAGAACTTACCAAAGGAAGCGCCCAAATATCCGAAAAAAAACAACCCAAATCCGTTTCACAAGTGTCCTGAAATCGGACCGATAATCCGAGCATAAATTATTAACTAGAGACCAAAAGAAGCTTAACTACGAAGAAACCTTTGTAAGTCTTCCAATATGTGATAGTAATAATATATGTGACTTTAGGTTCAGCGAAGTGTTCCTATAAAACAACTAATTTTGAAAAAACTTCTCATTAAGCGTTGTCTTTAACCTTTCCTTCCCTGTGTTGGGTATCTTCTACACGTTGCTTCTAATAACCATCAATACCTTAATCAGAATTTATCGACTACATCGTAAGTATTTCGTGAATATCGGAAACAAATTCGCATTTAAACGCTGTGAGTGCCTCGATCTTGGGTCTAGACGATAGGTGAAGAGTATGCGGGAAGCGCGACACTATATTTGTATTTGCATCTCACTTTTGCATACGTCACTGAATAGCGAGTAGCTCAATTGTCTCAACCTCGCAAGTGTAAGCCACGCCCGAGTTAGCCACCAACCCTGCCGCGCCGCAGTAGCTGTTGAGCTGGCAACGAGACTAGATCTACGCCCGTTCCGTGAGCGTTGCCAGATGGTTTTTTAATGTTTTCAGCAAATAAATCTCAATTATTATAATTTTTAACTTCAATTATAATTAATTAAGGGGATTATCTATGAATGGTCTTATTTTTCCGATTTAAAATCGCTAACTTTTTATTGCGTACTCATTACCCAACACCGGAGCGCGCGTATTATTTTTATCACCGTAAGGGAAGGGTTAAACGCTTCCCTGCAGCTGCACACGCTAACCATATGTCGAATACGTTGAGCCAAACAATTGTTTTATATATGAAAACCAGGTAGGAACTTTTTTAAATAAAATTGGGTATCAGCGATAATAGAACCTACAACCTTAAAAACAGGATTATCAAGTAGGTTATAGAGTTTACGGATTTTAATATGTTATGTAGTATAACATATAGGTATATGTGTATTTTTTTAAGCGAATCCAATCCGAAACTTGGTTTAAACCAAAATATGGTTGCCTGAATAAAAAGGTTATGCCCCAGAGACACCAGTTTCGGTTTCCATTTGTATAGGGTATACCAGTTTCGGTTTCCACTTGGATAGAATACACCGGTTTCAGTTTCCATTTGGATAGGGTACACCAGATTTCGTTGCATTTTGGATAGGATATACCAGTTTTGGTTTATATTATACTTGGATAAAGTATACCAGTTTTTGCTTTCACTTGTTTCCGTTTCATATGCCAGTTAACACTTAGATAGGGTATACTAGTTTCGATTGCCACTTAGATAGGATATATCAGTTTCAGTTTCCACTTGGATAGGGTATACCAGTTTTGGTTTCCACTTGGATAGGATCTACAATTTTCAGTTTTCCTTTAGATAACGTATACCAGTTTCGGTTTCCAATTGCATGGGGTATACTAGTTCCAGTTGGTTTTCACTTATATAGGGTATACCAGTTCCGGTTTCCACTCGGATAAAGAACACGGTATCAGGAGAGGAACATGTGGGGATTTTCGATCCAGGTCAATGACCTTCGACACTCATAGGACAAGGGTGAAATTTGAGAAAGAAACATACATCAAGCTATGTCTTTACTGTTAGCATTTTCCAAAGAAAGCGGGAATAATGATAAAAATTTATCGAAAGTTAAAGATAGAAAATATTTTTAAATAAAAATTTACCTTATCATCTTCTTTTTCTTCACCATGCGCTTACTTTTGAGCACCTTGGTCTTCTGATTTGTATGTAACTTAGTGCAGCATTTGTCTGACTGCTAGGCCATATTGAATCCAGCGTTTAAAAATTCTGTTTAATCCTTAATTTGGTTTCTTCAACTGTATCGTGATCACCAACTTCAATACAAAATGGGGTCGCGTAGCAAAATTCTGGGGTCGCGAGAGATTTTAATGTCAAATATTTAAATTTTTAAATTTAAAAAATATAGATTTTTGTATGTTTCTAAACGAATTCTAAAACTATATATTTTCATATGTATATGTATATTGTTACCTAATAAATAAATCATCAAAAAATATTTATTTATCTTTCTTTTATATTTATATGGGGTCGCCAGGAAACTCGCAATCATAAATGGGGTCGCCAGGAAACTCGCAATCATAAATGGGGTCGTGAATGAAAAAAGTTTAAGAAGCCCTGCTCTAGATGTATAAAACACGTAGACAACGAAACATTCTCATGTTCTCGGCATCTTTAATTTTTTTATTTAACTTCGAAGCCTTAAGATAAAAAATATTTCAGATATCAGATATTTTCGTTTTTGGAGTTTTTATTATCAACATTTTATAAAACTAAATACTGAAATACATTTCACACATATCTTTAACGTTTTCCCTTAGGGTCATTAGACCACACACACTTCTGAAGATACATGACATGAGTCTGACATAAGTACTGTTCTCGTAATAAACCGGAATCAGTATGTCTGAAAATAACCTCGGGATAGGACGCATAAACACGTTTAGAGAGGTATAATGAAATTAGTGGAATAACAAAGTACAGAACCCGGCGGTAAGTAATACATATCGGGATTAAAAAAGAGACTGTCGGACATAATCGGCTGAATTCGGCTTTGTACAGCGTCGTCTCTTTCGCACGATGCGTTACGCTTACGCTTGACAACGACTGACAAATGGCGACGGAACACGTGTATCAATGACAGAGACGACGTTCTACAAAGCCGAAGTTAGCCGATTATGGCCGACAGTCTCTTTTGTAACCCCGATGTGTATTACTTACCGCCGGGTAATGTGATTTATTGTAAAAATATTTTAACTACTTCGATAGTTGACGGAACACAGGGATTTGTTTAATTCTTTATTATTAGCCATTGCAGTGTGCAATGAATGTAAAAATATAAAAAATAACCGTATATAGTCCAAAGCAGAATTAAAATATATATTAGCGAATTTGCTTTTTTGACTTTTCCAAACTTTTCCCTCCGGACAGTTTGACAAAGGGACACACTTCCACCCTTTGTAGGTAAAATTACATGAAAGAGTTATTATTCCAAAAATTCATTTTTTGGAGACAAAAAGCGAGAGGAACAATGTTGGAGGGTGGCTTATTTGATTTACACAATTTTTAAACAAGTGAATAACGAAATATATTATCTGCTTTTGTTTGTTTTACCTTTTGCATTGACAGTTGTTACCTTTTTTTTCAGATTTTTTTTACGCCGGAAATATCGCATTTTTTAACAACGAAATTAAATAAATTTGTTCATAGAAAATTCAAAATGGTTTTTAAATTTATTGATTGGATTTTAAGAAAATAATTAATTAATACATGTTATGTAATCATTCTGATATGTTGTTTATAGTAAATTAACGTTGTGGAAGTTTAAAAACATTGTAATTTATTTTTATTAAACACTGTTTATTCCACTATTTTGTGACGGTATAACCCTACCGGTTTCGAGGCTTTCACCTCATCTTCAGGAGAGCGCAAACAAGACTAAATGCTGTTCGAACTGATACCGATATACACGCTTCAACAGTTGGAAGCTGGGGGGTGAGGGAGGCACGGGACAATTTCGGCCAAGAGCGGAGAGATTTTTGGGAAATAACTGTTCAACAGATGTTCCGATCGGTGTACTGGCTTCCAACTGTTGAAGCGTGTATATCGGTACCAGTTCGAACAGCATTTAGTCTTGTTTGCGCTTCCCTGAAGATGAGGTGAAAGCCTTGAAACCGGTAGGGTTATACCGTCACAAAAAAGTGGAATAAACAGTGTTTGATAAAAATAAATTACAATGATCATTCTGTTTTTTTTACTATACTAATGTTAAATTAATCTACATTCAATCTAATTTACATTCATATTCATCCTAATTTTTGCTTGTCATCCGTTCTTTTACTTTGAAATAATTTCATTTGTGTCACAATTAAAAATATTTTATTTGTGCAAAGCTCATCTCTATTTAACTACATAAGCCAAA
This sequence comes from Odontocerum albicorne, assembly GCA_949825065.1. Lineage (NCBI taxonomy): Eukaryota > Metazoa > Arthropoda > Insecta > Trichoptera > Odontoceridae > Odontocerum > Odontocerum albicorne. The sequence goes on from OX463858.1 coordinate 25,518,372, forward strand.
GAAACCGTAACGCCTATTTGCCTACCGAAGGAGAGCTTACTATTAAGAGACACCAAGAAATTTGACTCCATATTTAAGAAAAATACAAACATACTCACGACTGGTAAAGCATCCCTATTAAGAATATATTATTTACGCGGTAAAGTTTTTCAGATAAATTCTGTTTCACTTGGATTCACTTTTAATTTTTACGAGTATATAAGGGTGAGTAAAAAAATACCCGTTCTCTGACTGTAGAATTTATTTTAAACAACTTTTAGAAATAACAAATACATCATTTTTCGAGATAATCTCCATGCTTTTAAAAAAACTGTGTCCATCTATCAATAAATTTTCGTATTTCCTCATTGAAAATGTTTTAGTTTCAGCTGCGAGACACGAATGAACCGCTGTTTTTACTTCTTCATCTGAGGTGAATCTTCGTACTCGTTGGACCAAACTGCTGTTAGTGGACCAAACAGGTAAAAGTCCAATGAAGCGAGATCAAGACTAAAGGACAAATGCTTAAATACCTCAAAACGAAGTTTTTGCAGAGCGTCGACAGTGTAGGCCAAACTTTGAAAGCAGTCCTCTGCGTTTAATCTGAAGTTCAGGCTTCAGCTCTTCTGTGAACCTCTCACTGTATTGATAGTTAAATGAGTGAATACGAAATTTTGTTGACAAAGTTTATTGAAAAATAATTAGATATCTTGAAAAATTATGTATTTGTCTTTTTTTAAAGTTGATTAAAATAAATTCTTCATCCACAGAGGGGATAATTTTTTTACTCTCGTAGATCGTTCCGTTTCGTTCGTCCAAAAATACAATCGAAATAAATAATTGTTTGTAAACAATATATATCAAATAATTACCAAATGTGACAGACCGATAATTGGATATAATTGATGAGGCTGTATAAAATAATTGTTCGTAAACAATATATGTCAAATAATTACCTAATGTGACAGACCGATAATTGGATAAAATTGATGAGGTTGTATAAAATAATTGTTCGTAAACAATATACGAGTTTGTCAAATAATTACCAAATGTGACAGACCGATAATTTTACATAATTGATGAGGCTGCATAAAATAATTGTTCGTAAACAATATGTGTCAAATAATTACCAAATGTAACAAGCCTATAATTAGATATAATTGATGAGGTTGTATAAAATAACCATTACACTCAGTGCCAATAAACAGAGACTTTTTGAATTAAAAAGTAATAAAACACAATCAATGCATTGAAAACAATGTGTTACGCCTGTTATTTGCCCCATAGAGTGCATCCCAGCTTAGCGTGGCTGTTGTAATAAAGCAATTTTATTGGCATCCTAGTAGATCTTTCAATTTTATATTCTATGGCCTTTTCTCTTATTTATTTCTTATATAAAATAAAAACGAACCTTTTTTCACGATTGATAATACCTCTGTGGCCTAGTTAGTAGACGCTTGTCTCCCAGCCCGGAGATTATGGGTTCGATTCCCGTTGAACTCATTTTTTTCTTCAAAAAGGATAACGCTTTGGTTTTCACGTAAGGCCTCTTTAATATATATTCTGGTTGGTTGAAAGATATTGCCACATGGTAATAGTCCAGATTGTACTTTATACAACGCAAGTATAATAAAATACAATAATAATCAGATTTTTTATTTTTAAACATTTTATTACTTGTGTTTCATTTCAATTTTAGGCTAATTTAATCAAACAAGAGAAAATGTTATTTTTGACATGGTTTAAAATATTGCATATTTTTTTTGTTAAAATAAATAAAACAATTTTATTTATTCACCACTGTTTTATTTTAGTTCCCTGCCGGTTTCAAAGATCTCCGTCTTCCTCATCAGGGAAGTTGAACTAAATTATGTCTAAAATACATTTTTTTCTAATTGTTATAGGTACAGGAGATGTAGTTGTAAAAAAAATTACTCTCCTGTATTATGTAACAATTGGAATATTTTTTTTAGATATGATTTAGTTCAACTTCACCTGACGAGGAAGACGGAGGTTTGATTTTAATTAATGTCTCTATTACACATTTCGAGTTGGTTGGAAGATATTGCTACATGGCAAGAAACTCACTAGATATTACTTTAAACAATGAAAGTGTAATATATTAGTGTCAACACAAGGACTTCATCAATAATTAACACACATTATGTGACCAACGTGTTCTAGTTGGTAAGACGTCTGTCTTCTAGCCCGATGGTTGCGGGTTCGATTCCCTTCGGAGTTCAGATTTATTTAAAAATAATCCTTTTGTTTTATTTGATTTTTCACTTAAAACCTTTTTTACAGTTTTCAGATTGACCGGCATAAATGCTTGATGGTAATGAGCCCACTAGGTTGTATTATTTACAACGATATTCTAACAAATTACAACACAATGCAAACAAAAATGAAACTAGAAAAAATAACCAACGAATGCAAACGTTTGCAACTTTCTTTATATAATTCTTTTGGACCGATATGCCACGCACATTTTCGACGAAACAAGACACCAATTTAACTTAGCATTGCCTCGTAACAAAAAACCGGCATAATTCAGTTTGCAAAGAATCTCGAGACAGAAAGTGAAAACACGTGTTATGGGAATTAATGCAATTAGTGTAATTTCATCATCCTGTCGTGAATTTCGTGACTGAGCATCATGACTCCCATGATAGCCTCTAGCAACTCCACTCCATCCATCCTACACTCTGAGATTTGAAGGACAGTTGTTAAGGGTAGTCCAGTAGCGTCTCTAACTTGGTCAGTATAACGCATTGATATTCTTCCTCTTGTGTGTCATGCTTCCACGCCTCCAGTAATCTCAAACTTCTCCAAACTGCCTCCTTGGCCACGAGCGACGTGCCCGAAGAATCGGAGGATCCATCAAAAGCATGTTGTCGACAATCTGTCGATAATTCTCAGTTAATTAATTAAAAATGTTCAAATTATTTCATTATAAAATATTCAAACATCGAATTTCCCGAACTTAAAGTCGAAATCTTTGATAAAATATACATTCATTTTTGCACATCTTCTACTGGTGCTTTTTCTGATTATGACAAAAGGGGACAACCCAAATATGGCCAATTGTAACAGAAACAAGTCTATTTTTACTTTTATTCGCATTTAATATCTTGCTCTATTGAGAAAATTAATTAAATTATGGCTAAATACAGTAATTAAGTGTCACTGTTTGTCAGGTTGATGAGAATGTGCCACAGAATTTTATATAATCAAAAATCGGAAACAAGTATCGATTAATTTTTTCATGCTATATGTCCTCAGTGAGATACAGGCAAAAGCCTAGTCTACTGGGGACACGACAAATCAAAGGCAACAACCCAGATCCATTAAAATGGTATGTTCAAATAAAATAACCTGTTGTTTCCTCGCAAATTACTCGTATGTATATTTCTTGCCATGTGTAAAATAAAATAAAATAATTTTAGGAGGTGCTTAATAGGATAAGATATTGCTAGTGAAGGAAAGACGCGGTTTAAGACCATGATGATTATGATCCACAGAATTGATGGAACGACTAGGAAGAAGAAGATCGTAATGATGATGATGATGAAACGTATACATGTAATATCACATTAAACTAAAAAGAAACAAAATCGGTCAATGTATTGTACATATTGAAAACAATGTGTTGCGTCAGTAAATCTATGTACTACAGTGCGACCCACCTAGTACGGACTTTCCGATATAATAAAACAGGGCTGCGATATACGAAAAGGTCGCATTGTATTAAGCGAGGTAAGCACCTTTCACATAAATGCCACTTGCAACGCTGGCCTACGATTCAAATTTTCTATGAGAAAAATAATAATATTGTAAACGCAATTCTCGTTTAAAGAACATAAAGATTACATATTTATATACGAGGCTTATCCAGAAAGTAAGTGTACTGAATTTTTGTTGGTTACATTTTTTTTATTTAAACAAAAAAAATACGTGGTTACCGTAGTACATATGTAAGCTATTTTTCGACATAGTTGCCATTCCTCTCAATGCAGGTGGTGAAGCGGGGTATCAACTTTTTGATGCCTTCTTCGAAGTAGTTTCCCGCCAACCCCTCCGTCCACTTCTCCACCTCCTCCTTTACCTCCTCGTCGGTTGAAAACCTTTTTCCACCCATGTGCAGCTTCAGGGAGGTAAAGAGATAGTAATCTGAAGGTGCTAGGTCAGGGGAATGCGCGGGATGGTTCAGGACATCCCATTTAAACGAGGCCAGTAGTTCCTTCGTGGCGTTGGCCGTGTGTGGTCTTGCATTGTCGTGCAGCAGGCAGACTCCCTTTGTCAGCATGCCTCTCCTCTTGTTCTGAATCGCCCTCCGCAATTTTTTTAGGGTCTCACAGTATCTTGCAGAGTTGATGGTCTCCCCTTGAGGCATATATTCAATTTAAATTATGCCTTGACAGTCCCAAAACACGGATACCATGATTTTCTTGGCTGAAATTGTGGTTTTGAACTTTTTGGCGGAGGGTGAAGAGGTGTGACGTGACCGTTTTTAAACTCGCGACACCACTTGTACACACTCGTACAATTCATATCTGTATCACCATATGCAGTTTTCACCTCATTATAAACCTCAACCGGAGGTTTTCCCTTCCAAACGAGATAACGGATGACGCCGCGTATTTCGCACTTGGCGGGAGATTGGATTGACATTTTTCACGAAACGTGTTGTCGCGTCGACACTTCTCAACGTTGCGGAGGGGAAGGGTCAGGCTACACGGAAGTGTAGCCAACATGTCGAAAATAAAATCAATCCGGTCGTGAGAGCCTCAGTACACTTACTTTCTGGATACGAATAGTATTTAATTTATTCAGACTTGACTTTGTGGAAATTTACAATTGATAGAATATAAAAATTATTAACTATATTACGATTTATTTCACTGCATTTTTAAATGTTTCTTTGTGCGTACTATAGCAAACTTTATCTTCTTCGCGAAGGTTTATTTCAATAAATTACATGACGCTTTAACTATATTTTTATTCTAAATATTGTTTACCCCATGAAGACACTAGCGATATAAAGAGAAATATCTGAGAATAAATGTTTTGAAATCCAGTCATATGATAGAAAAGTGTGAAAAAAAACTGATGCGTGAGACTCTCGCTTCGGTAGAAGTGAAAATTCCTAGCTCCTAGGAAACGTTCATTTTATGCATTGCTTTTTTTCCATTTGCTAACGATTCTTTTTTAGGATTAGGAAATGGTTATGTGGAATTTTATTCAAGAAAATCTCACATAATTAACACGTTCTCTGCCAACAAGTTTTGTCATAAAATAACTCTGAGGCCAAGTTGCGGTAACACGCGGAAGGGCCGCGTCAAGCAATCCCAGTAACGTTTAACACAGAACTCGTGACTGACAGCACTGAATGGCAAGTTAAAGTAGGTACTCAGTGTCAGCCACTGGTGACAGACATAGCCCCGCCCCATTGGAGTATTCCAGTGTCAGTCACCCGTGACTGACAAGGCGGTCAATGTTTTAAATAAAAAAAAAAAATTTTTTAATTAATTAAATAATTTTAATAATATATAATATTTTTTATTAAAATTTATTTATTTAATATTATTTTTTTTAATGTTATAAATAATATATTATTAATTAATTACAATTTAATAATAATATAATTATTATTATTATAATAACACATGTATATTATTATAATTACATATTAAATATTAATTATATATTAAATAAATATTAAAATAAATATAAAATAAAATAAAATAATGTAAAACAAAATTAATAAATGTTAAATATATTAATATAAAAATAATATACGATGTAACAAAAAATATATATTTTTAATAATAAATAAAAATAATTTTAATAATAATTTAAATAATAATATAATACACTTAATAATATAAAAATAATATTAATTATTATTAATATTAAAATAATTAAGAATAATTTATTAATAAATGAAATATTTAATAATGATAAATAATAATTTAATAATAATGAATAATAATTTAATAATAATGAATTAATAATACAATACACCGTTTCACTTTTCGTGACGTTCAGGCCAATTTGCCCTACCGCGCCAATAAAAGTTTCACTTCCAAAAGTATAATATATGCGATGTATCGGTTAGCAATGAAAAATTATAGCAAATTGAAGCGCCGTTTAGAGAACACACTCTCCTCAAGTGCACGCTCGGAACTCGAACCCACTATTATTGATAGATTAAATATGTTAAAAAATAAATAAATAAAAGTTTAGTCGAAAAATATGAACGTAGTGGTTACGACCATTAGATTGGATACATATCCGCAGCCGCATGTTCGAAATGAAAAACGAAAAAAAAAATAATAATAAAACCGCAGAAAACTTACCAAGGAAAGACGAACTACAAAATAACTTTTTTAAATCTTTAGATATGTGATAATAACACATTCGGATTAAGGTGTAGTGCATTGTATATAACTATATATCATAGTCTTCATATACCATCATAAATTCTGTTAAGATTTTCCAAAAAGGATTGACTTGAAGTTTTTCGTAAAGGTGTACACACCACCCATATTTATAAAGCAAAGTAGTAAATCATCCCACGTTGCGAGATCTGTAATGGCAAAAGCTCTATCATTTGGTAATATCCCACCCTATTGAATCGATTTGAAGCAATGAATTTATTAAATGAAGAAAAAAGCAACCTCAAAATTAACCTTTTGCTATAAATTTTTTATGTTTGCAATAAATATTTTAGGTTATAAAAGCGAAAGTGACAGTTTGAAATTATATTTAAAAAATGTAACATACAGTAATATATTACACATGTGCAGTTTTATCTTCTTCTTCCTAGTGTCATGTCAGCCGCCCCCCAACGTTGAATATTACCTGAGACTAAGCATATTTGTCCCCGGCAGCCCGAAAAAGAGGTTCCAATGGGTTCAAATGGGTAGTAGGGCTACGATGGAGTATGTTTGGCTGGAAAGTATAGTTCTACAAAATGTCGTAATGCGCCACGTTGCAATGTCACCAGTAACGCTACTACCAAGTCCAACTCTCTAGCGTTCACGAATGGTCTCTCAGGTCCCGCGAACCCCGGGAAATGTGACCACTGACATTTCTATCAGTGTCATACATAGCAAATAGAGAGTTGACGAATGGCGAGTTTCCTGAGCCATAAAACTGGATCTATCCAGCTAAGGGAAGGTAACCCCAACAGAAAATTCTCCAGAGAAGGCAAGAGGAAACCACTTTGGATAACCCTCCCCAGGAATGACTATGGAGAGAAATCAAGCCACGGCCCCGAGTCCCGGGCGACCCTTAAATGGGTCAGGGGTGCTAAGAATCTCCCGGCTCGACATAGTGAAGAACAATATACGTGCAGTTTTATATATAAAAAAATCTGTCGTCATAGTATCCATATTAAAAAAGGCTTTCAACAAAGGTAAATAAATACATGTAATAAACTACAGGCTATATAGATGCAATATAAATATTTCAGAGAAAGAAACGGAAATCAGCACAAAATATACTAGATCTCAAGGAAAATAGGGACAAGAATAGTGGTTTTTAGGTACTAGGTAAGAATAATAGTATTAAGGTAGATAGTATTTAGGTACCAGGAATATACATAAATAAAAATAAATCTTTCTTACTTTACTTTTTAACACTATCATGCAAACATATTTGGTGGCTTTAATGATTTAACCACAATTTCTTCCAATCAATCCGATTTTGTTTTATTATTGTTATTGGTATCCATGACCGTGTCTTTATTTAATATAGTCTATAATAACGATATTTGATTAAAAAAATTGAAAATAAAAAAAATCTCAAGGAAAATATTGATTAGGAGCCAAACCAAAGTAGCATTATTTATCTCAAAAAAAATGTACAATACTTAGGTTTATTCTACAATATCTATAAGGGTGTAGCACAAATTGATTGAGCTAGAAAGAACATTCAAAAGTCGAACCGAGTGAACCGCAAAATATAATGTGTAGAAAGATGTATACAGTGTTGTTATGCAAAAGATCGTGCTGTCGACAGATTAAAGGAACAGTTCATACTCAGAAAGAAAACTGAAATTATCACGCATATACTGAAGACATCATAGATTGTGCAACACTCCAACCAGGGTTGACATAACGTAGAGATTTCTACACTGTCTTATTTCTTGTCATTGGAGTCTGGCACGATATTCGGATTATGACCATATTTATAAAGATTAAAAATAAACTGAAAACAAAATTGTTGGAGCCTTTTCAATCTATTCAATCTCCTCACTAGCATCGATATGACAAATTATACACTAAGTCAATAAATATCAAAATGAGGATATTTTTTTTAAACGAAAAAAAATTTAAAAACGTTATTGCAAAACATTCAATTATTGTGTTTATATTTAATCTTCGTCTACCAACTAAATCACAGTTACGCAAATTAATGCTTATTGTTGCGTTGAATATTGCAACGTAACATTGAAGAAAAAAAACGTTAACATATTTGGTTTAAGAGTGAAACCAATTTGGAATTTATCCATCAGGAATCGTTCCTGGAAAGAACACTTCCAAACGAAATCATGATCTTTTTTGTTTCATAGCCTTTATATTTAACATTTAAATGTTTTCTTAATCGAACAATATTAATCAATCCAAGCTGCGAATGTGGTTTGGATGGTGAAACTATAGACCATGTATTTTTCGGTTGTCCTTTGCGATACATATTTGATTTACTAAAAGCCAAACCTTGACCACTTCCAATGAATGTTAGGTTTCTTATTTCTTCGTAGAACTTTCGTACTTATAGATCGACTGTCAAATTTTTCTAGCTTAAACATCTGAAACTTTAAACAATCTAGTTTGTTTTATTGTATTATTTTGACATGCAATGACTTTTTAGGAACTAGTCCTTAAGGGAAGAGATGATGAGGATGATTTATTGATAAATAATAAAACACGTTAGATCGCAATGCGGAAAAAAAGTTTTTATTAGTAAACGTAGGTATTTATACTATTTCCGCGTGTGTGCGGGAATGCGAGCAAGATATCCTTCGTCTAGTTTCTGCATTAGCAAAAACGATTAATGTTGTATGTAGGTATCATTCAAATACGGAACTGGCGAGACAGCCGTGGTGCGTTCTCGCTCCGGCGTGGAATGCGGTCCGCTCCGGGCTGCGGGTTGAATGGCCGGCGTGTGAACTCTGGACTTGTTTATTTAAATTTGTCGAGGAATGCAAAGGTCACTTCATCGGTCATTGACCGTATGAGAACGCTCACAGTGTTCCGAGTGGGCGACCGCCACAACTTTAATTTGGTGGCAAATATTATCCTAGTTTTGGGTGGATTGTCTATTATAAAAAAATCTAACAACATAAACATTAAAACTTAGTAAACAGATTCAACGAAAATAGTTTCAAGTTACAAATGAAAGGGTTATAAAATGAAATATTGATAATATTGACAAATTTAGGGAAGTATCGTACTCCACAAATGTGATTTAGTGCTTCCTGTTGACCGCGGGCCGAAAACCACATCAAACGCCCTAGATATATGGAAGCCAAGTTTAGATGTAACGGATTTGACTGGGATCCAAAATATAGGGTCAATTTAAAGGTGATTTTGGGTGATTAGTATAATGCTAGTTGGATATCCGTGCAAATAACCTAAATATAAATATTGATTCATTAGGGTGGGGCTTAAATTGTTTTTTTTTTGTATTATAATACATTCAGTTTGGTGTTCACTTTTATACATTTTGTTGGACATTTGTCTGGTCGATTAGCAGAGATTGTCATAAACCTGCCAGTATGTATTGAATGTAACGAAAGTTTAACTGAATACAATTCATCATCATCGAGTCTTTTCCGGAATAGATGAAGATAACAGATCTTTACTTTATTCTTTCTTATCACACATCATTCACTTCTGCCACATTCATACACTTCGTCATTCCAACTCTTCTATTATGAACGCTTTAACTATATTTTCTTTCAGAATTCAATTCATTTGGTCATACTGTGTTTTTAAGCCTTCCCAAAGTCCAGTATTTTATTTATACAAACATAATTTTTTTAAATCTTTAATATTTCAATCTTTTCATCTCGATTATCTCTTATTAATCTTAACTATTTCATCATATTTGAATCTACATTTTTTATTAATTTTTTCATACGTTTTTATATATGTATATATGTTAATATATTGTTTAAATTTACATTGCACCGCATAATACTTTCGCTGTATACACCACAACCTGGCGGGCTTATAGCTTTGCGGCGAAGCCATCTAACCAACTAGAAAGATTTTTAAAGAGGCTTTAAGCGATTACTGAAATAAAATACTAAAAATCTTTTTAAAAAAAAACTGGCACAAATGGAACTTTCAACTTCAGATCTGGAAGAGAGGTGTCTTACCAAGTATGTAGTATAGGTCGTCTATGTTAGTTGGTAATAATAATAAAATCGACTTCTTACAATATCAAATTGTGACATTTTTTTCTTCTTTTAGTTAAAAAAGGCACTGCGAATCTAAATATTGTTGACTTGGAGAATTTTATGTAAATGTAAATAAAACAAAAATAACTAAAAAAAATATTTATATAGCTTAATAGAATTAAAACACAGATTAATTGTTCAAAATAGAATTTTTGCCATAGTACTAAAAATGTTCAGGTAAAATTAATTAGTGAAAAACAGTTTCAGATATATTTATTTATTACTCGTATTTGTTTTAATTATTGTGTGTGAATCAATAGTTCCCACACTTTTTCGGTTCACGACATCCTTAGTGTAATAGGATTTTTTTCATGGTACCCAAAATCAGTACATTTTTAACGGTTGCATTTGTACTGGTGCTTTTAGGTTAAAAAATAGGAACATCAAGTACAAAGAACGTTATATTATTTATTCACGACAAGGTTCACGACACCCTTAGTGTAATAGGATTTTTTTCGTGGTATCCAAAATCAGTACATATTTAACGGTTGCATTTGTATTGGTGCTGTTAGGTTAAAAAATAGGAATATCAAGTACAAAGAACGTTATATTATTTATTCACGACAAGGTTCACGACACCCTTAGTGTAATAGGATTTTTTTCGTGGTACCCAAAATCAGTACATATTTTATTTATTCACGACAAGGTTCATGACACCCTTAGTGTAATAGGATTTTTTTCGTGGCATCCAAAATCAGTACATATTTAACGGTTGCATTTGTATTGGTGCTGTTAGGTTCAAAAATAGGAACATCAAGTACAAAGAACGTTATATTATTTATTCACGACAAGATTCACGACATCCTTAGTGTAAAAGGATTTTTTTCATGGTACCCAAAATCAGTACATTTTTAACGGTTGCATTTGTACTGGTGCTTTTAGGTTAAAAAATAGGAACATCAAGTACAAAGAACGTTATATTATTTATTCACGACAAGGTTCACGACACCCTTAGTGTAATAGGATTTTTTTCGTGGTATCCAAAATCAGTACATATTTAACGGTTGCATTTGTATTGGTGCTGTTAGGTTAAAAAATAGGTATATCAAGTACAAAGAACGTTATATTATTTATTCACGACAAGATTCACGACACCCTTAGTGTAATCGGATTTTTTTCGTGGTACCCAAAATCAGTACATATTTTATTTATTCACGACAAGGTTCATAACACCCTTAGTGTAATAGGATTTTTTTCGTGGCATCCAAAATCAGTACATATTTAACGGTTGCATTTGTATTGGTGCTGTTAGGTTCAAAAATAGGAACATCAAGTACAAAGAACGTTATATTATTTATTCACGACAAGATTCACGACATCCTTAGTGTAATAGGATTTTTTTCATGGTACCCAAAATCAGTACATTTTTAACGGTTGCATTTGTACTGGTGCTTTTAGGTTAAAAAATAGGAACATCAAGTACAAAGAACGTTATATTATTTATTCACGACAAGGTTCACGACACCCTTAGTGTAATAGGATTTTTTTCGTGGTATCCAAAATCAGTACATATTTAACGGTTGCATTTGTATTGGTGCTGTTAGGTTAAAAAATAGGAATATCAAGTACAAAGAACGTTATATTATTTATTCACGACAAGGTTCACGACACCCTTAGTGTAATAGGATTTTTTTCGTGGTACCCAAAATCAGTACATATTTTATTTATTCACGAAAAGGTTCATGACACCCTTAGTGTAATAGGATTTTTTTCGTGGCATCCAAAATCAGTACATATTTAACGGTTGCATTTGTATTGGTGCTGTTAAGTTCAAAAATAGGAACATCAAGTACAAAGAACGTTATATTATTTATTCACGACAAGATTCACGACATCCTTAGTGTAATAGGATTTTTTTCATGGTACCCAAAATCAGTACATTTTTAACGGTTGCATTTGTACTGGTGCTTTTAGGTTAAAAAATAGGAACATCAAGTACAAAGAACGTTATATTATTTATTCACGACAAGATTCACGACATCCTTAGTGTAATAGGATTTTTTTCGTGGTACTCAAAACCAGTACATATTTAACGGTTGCATTTGTATTGGTGCTTTTAGGTTAAAAAATAGGAACATCAAGTACAAAGAACGTTATATTATTTATTCACGACAAGATTCACGACATCCTTAGTGTAATAGGATTTTTTTCATGGTACCCAAAATCAGTACATTTTTAACGGTTGCATTTATGTTGGTGCTGTTTGGTACTTTGGTAGCTCCATCCCAAGGAGCCAGGGAGAAGTACTTGATGTTCCGATTTTTAATATAACGTTATCTGTACTTGAGTAACATCAAGTACAGAAAATCTTTTATTATTTATTCACGACAATGAAATAAACAGTACATATTTAACCATTGCATTTATGTTGGTGCTGTTAAGTTAAAAAATAGCAGCATCAAGTACAGATTAAGTTATATTATTTACTAGAACATCAAGTCACTGCGTATAAAGATACTGACATCTTTACTAGAACATCAAGTCACTGTCTATAAAGATATTGACATCTTTACTAGAACATCAAGTCACTGTCTATAAAGATATTGACATCTTTACTAGAACATCAAGTCACTGTCTATAAAGATACTGACATCTTTACTAGAACATCAAGTCACTGTCTATAAAGATACTGACAGCTTTACTAGAACATCAAGTCACTGTCTATAAAGATACTGACAGCTTTACTAGAACATCAAGTCACTGTCTATAAAGATACTGACATCTTTACTAGAACATCAAATCACTGTCTATAAAGATACTGACATCTTTACTAGAACATCAAGTCACTGTCTATAAAGATACTGACATCTTTACTAGAACATCAAGTCACTGTCTATAAAGATACTGACATCTTTACTAGAACATCAAGTCACTGTCTATAAAGATACTGACATCTTTACTTCCATTCCTGTGAACAAAATTGCTAGGCATGCTAAGCAGCGCCGAGAATATATCCACAGTGTCACTTAGTTGGTTCAATATATCTATACCACGCGTGAATTGTAGTTTGAGGAAAATCATTCATTCGTTCAACTTCATAGTTCGGATAGAATATTTACCCATTTTTATATATTTGAGGTTACGAACCTTTTAAGAAGCTATTAAACATAACTAATGGTTTGTCATCGTACGTGTTAACAATACTGTTGCACGTGAAGAAGGGATCTTTACATTAGTGCTTTTTTACCACTTCGCACGGATTCCTCCTCTTACGCAAAGAGGGTCTACTAAAAGTTAGCTTATTCGTAAGGAAGAATACCATTCAGAATTATTTTTATACTTCTAGGTGGTAACGAGAATATATCTTGTGTCACTCAGTTGGTTCAATATCTCTTTAACACGTGCGACTGAGTATTTAGCCATGATATTTCATCTGTAAGTTGGTATCTAGAACAGAGGGTGATTCCTTGCACAATTAAGCATGCAGTGTAAATTAAAATCTCAACTTTTTTATTATAATCCCAATTCTTATTTAAAATAGCTTGTTTTGTGAAAAAAAATACTTGTAAAACTTTGTGTCTCTTAAACAAAAACAAAATGAAATTAAACAAAAGAGATAGAAACCGCCTCCCTTTAAACGACATAGAAAATAAACAGTAAAGATAAAGGTGAAAAAAAGAGACTAAAAAAGAAAACGTCGTCACAAATTTAATTACGTAAGTTTATCATTAGTCTAATTAATTTCCTTGTTACAATTCTCTCGGAGAACAACAATAATTCTCCATCTTTCTAGATACTTTTTCAATTTATTTCTTCTTACATTATTCCCCCTTCTTCAGCTTTGAAGTAATGCCGACAGGCGACCACCAGACCATAGACGATTTGGACATTTTAGCGAGGGCAATTTCACGCAGAGACTTTTCTTCGCGCGGATTATTCATCGCAAACGATTTCTCATGAATGAATTTTTGCAAGAAGATATAAAAAAATAAATATTTAAAAATTTTAGAATATTTTTGTACAATGTTTTACAAATTGTCAAAAAGTTTTATGGAAGCCGTAAGCCTCGAGACTTTTCATTGTTTATATTTTTTATAAGTTAAGTTAAGGATAGATTTGAAGATTGTTGAAGAAAAAAAAATGTCTTCTATGAAATAAATAAATGAATATTGATTTATTTATATCAACACACAGATTATATGTGTATGAGACATATACATGGTTTATTCAAAGAATAACATTTTTTTTGCATGCTGACTGTTTTTGATTAAGTAAAGCTTTTTCTGTCACGTTAGCGACACTGTTGTAAAGTAAATTTTTTTTGTGTCATATTAGCGACACTGTTCTATAAATTTTATGCTTTATTGGATGGCCAGTTTGCATTTGACAGGCAAGTATTCACAACGCGTTTTGCCACATTTGCGATTTTTTTATTCAAAAAATAACTGGACAAAGAATCTGCATTAAACATGGAATAACGTGCAGTGAAGTGTTGCAAATATTAGAGTGGCTGCTATATCAAAACCAAGATATTTTGAATAGGACAAGTCTTTATAAGATAACAAAAGTAAAAGGGATACTAGTATGTCAACCATCGATAAAAATTTGGAAAAAAATAAGGATTTTCTGCTTAGTACTCGCCGAATTATTTTAAGGGAGGCTGCTAATAAAGTTAATATCTCGTATGGTTCATCTTAGTAATTGTATCAACCTTTTGGACATAAGACAAGTGTCAACTAAATTTGTTTCAAAATTGTTGAATTTTTAATAAAAGCAGCACCCCAAAAACATTACTAAGCAAATGTTGGCTAAAGTTGCTGACGATCCACAATTATTCCAACGTATTATAACAGGTGACGAAACGTGAGTGTATGATTATGACATTAACAAGACTATCTTGCTTTCCATTAATGCGTTAGAATAATCCTCTTAAAACGCTTCATTCATCATAACCCAGGACTCAAACGGATGAAAATAGCAATGGACCACGACTCTTAGCATTGAGCATTCGATTAAGATGAAATCTAGAATAGGTACGAATTCCTATTTATGTAAAATTGGTTATAAAATATTTTGAAATCTTCTAAAGTTTCGTTAAACTCATATCAAAATTATTCAAATATAAGTAAAAATTAAATAATGTATTCCATTTTACATTTCAAAAAACAAAGTAACTCAGTCGATATACGATTATAACTTCAAACAAAAGTTTCGGTGTTGTTTGACCTATTTATAGTCTACTCTTGGAGCTATGCTTGAAGAAAAGCCTCATTAAGTAAACAATTTTCCTGCGAAGAAATGTCTTGCGAAAAAACTTATTTCAAAAATCTTCCTGCTTAGAATCTCATGTGAAAAAATCTTCTACCGTACAAATTCCAGTAAGAAATGTTACTACGAAGAATGTATCGAGGAACATTCTTGCATATCAATAATATCTTGCGGAGAAAATTAATTTGTAGAATTTTCATGTTAAGGTACGTATACATTTAAGTTAAAGCTCCAACTTACATTCCGTCACGCCATTTCTCTGTCAGGGTAGCAGAGAGGACGCTAGAGTTTCCTAGCTCAACACACCTTTCGCCTCCTCTTTGAGACTCCTCTCTAGTCGGCGCTACGTAAATTGTTCTTTTATTATTGACATCCATACTCCTTAAACAACTCCTATGATTTCTTTAACTTTTAACGTTTCTTTATTTTATAATATTATCACTTGATCCAACCACACTTTTCTTGGTATTCCTCTACAGCTCCTTCTACTTATATTTGTACGATATATTTATTATTATTCATTATTTTTACATACCTCAGCCCGCTCAGTGATCTTTATCATATTACTTAATATATCAGTTTTAAGTTGATATTTATCCCTTATCACTTTATTATTTTTACATACCTCAGCCCGCTCAGTGATCTTTATCATATTACTTAATATATCAGTTTTAAGTTGATATTTATCCCTTATCACTTTATTATTTTTACATACCTCAGCCCGCTCAGTGATCTTTATCATATTACTTAATATATCAGTTTTAAGTTGATATTTATCCCTTATCACTTTATTATTTTTACATACCTCAGCCCGCTCAGTGATCTTTATCATATTACTTAATATATCAGTTTTAAGTTGATATTTATCCCTTATCACTTCACTTCGTATAGATTGTCACCCCATGTAGTCTTCTTAATATATACATTTCAACAGCACTTATTCGACACCTTTATGGCTTGTGAAACGCATAATGGATATTATCCCTGGCTTTATCCAAGCGTTTTCTTACTGGGGATATTTAGTTACATATCATTAGATAGTGGAAGATCTCTTATGTGAATTTAGTTAACTATTTTTTTTGTTTGTTCAGGAGTAATTGAGTTAACCCATCCGTCCTGAAAAGTCTTGGTTTATATGTTCCGGATAATTATTTAAGACAACGCACTTATAGATTGACCTATCAACCTATATGTTGAACCAACATAACTTTGGAGATGCCGGTAGGTAAATCAATCACACTGTTAAGCCGTGTGTGCCCTCATACTCGTATATATGTATTTCATGTGTCGCTCAGTTTCTTCAGGAAAAATCTCTTGAATTTAGTGTAGTACTTGAAATCATTATATTTTTTATATTATCTAATATGTTACTTTTTGGTAGTGTTTTAGTGTAGTAAACATATTTTTACAATAGTTTTTATAAGTCTAAAAATGTTGAACTGTTTCATAAATGTTTTTTTTTTGTACTTGTTATGTTTGGCCCTTGTACGAATCATGGAAACCTCTTATGTGCAAAGGACCGGAAATGAATAAATTATTAAATTGAGTTGATAATGTACTTCTGTTACAGTCTTACTGCGTAGAAATATTTTGCGTGAGAGCGGTTGCATAAAACCTGCGTAGAACCATCCTTGGCCCAAGCATGGAGGAGTTCCTCGAAAATGTTTTGACAAAACAGGTCTTTTGAGGAATTATTCATTTAGAGTCTTGCATTATTTATAAAGGTGGTGGCGAGGCTGTTGTAAACTTTTGGTACCTTCCCTATTGCATATTTCACTCCATTGTGAAGGCGAGAGATATATTTATTTTAAAACTTGTGAGAAGGTTTTATTAGGAAATGTTTTATTATAGTAGTATAATTGTGATTATTTTTATTATATATATTTTATACTTGAATATGATTCATGGCAGTAAAACCTTTCTTTAATCCAGCTTGTTCTCTTAACTGGTCAAATGTTGTTGAGAGTTGGTTAACGATGTTGGTAAATACAATACTTTGTTCAGTTAAGGTAACAAGCTGAATGGACAGTAGTTGGTAAGATTCTTTTGATCGTCTTTCTTATGGAGATGTATTACGGCTGGAGATTTCCAATCTCCTGGAATGTCTTTTTTCCAGAAAGCACTTATTGAAGAGTGTTGATAAAAAAGTATGCACTTCTCTTTCCGTTTATTTTAGGCGATCATTGACAAACTGTCGGTACCATTGGCTGAGTTTTCTGGTAAAATCTTCTGGATTTTCGACTTCCGTTGTTTTGATATTTAAGTTTACACCAGAAATTAAATAATGTATTATCCATAAATAAAAAAAGTGTTTTAATATTGTACCTGTTTCAGTAAATAATTCAATACAAAAATTTTCGACTTTCTTTAAAATTGCGTTATGAGAAAGTTTGAGTGCAACTTGTGGCCTTTTTCTTATTAACATGTTTTTATTCAGTCTTTTTGAGACTTCTTGTATTCTCAATCGTCCTTAGTACCACTTTTGTGTTACATAGGAATATTGGCCCCAGCAATTAATCAATCTATGAGAAAGATAATAAAGTTGAAGTAAGGTGTGTAGCTTTTTTTCCGTTTATTCATGAGATCTAATGTTTCGTGCGATAATTTTGTGTGTTTGTTTGAGAATATGTTATAACCTAACACATTTTGTTGTATTTTGTATTATCTGTTCTGCTATTGTTGTGGTTGATTTCAGTGTTATTGAGAGTTCCAGTTTTCTGAGGATGTCAAATTGATTTTAAAGATCCAGTTGAAATCTTTTCTTTTTTTGCAAGTAGACTCTTTTCGGTTGCTTTTTTATTTTTGTTAATCAATTTCAGACGTTTAATTTTGTTGAAAATCTTAATTATAATCACTGCCTATTTTGGTGATAACCTTAATTATAATCACTGCCTATTTTGGTGATAATCATAATTATAATCGCTGCCTATTTTGGTGATAATCTTAATTATAATCGCTGCCTATTTTGGTGATAATCTTAATTATAATCGCTGCCTATTTTGGTGATAATCTTGATTATGATCGCTGCCTATTTTAAAGCTGTGGATAAAAGTAAAGTCTTGAAAACAATTGTTTTTGTTTGACAGGATTTCACTTGTGCGAGTAAGTTTTCGATTTCACTTGTGTTACCTATTGGGCTTCTTCGTGTGGTTGCATTGCCTATCTAAACGATGATATACAGCGAGTTTCATGCGTATTCCAATGACTCTTTAATTCTGAGAAGATGCTTTCTCCTCGCCACGCTATTGAGCGTACGCACATCACCAGTACCGATTTGTTAAAGAGTGAATTAATGTTTTATGAATCGAAATAAAGTAAAGTATAGTGTAATACTTTTGAATTTGAAACTATTAAGAAATAAATCATGTTCTCTTAGATTACAATATGGCCCATAATACTTTGAAATTTACCTTCAGACAGCGCTATAGCTTACGGTGTTTATTTTTATTTCAGGACAAATACATTATTCGCTTCTGAAGGCTTATCACATTTTAATTTCCCAAATAAATCATAAACACTCAGTTGGTTACTTCAGGAATCAAGCAAAGAATACACAACGAAACCTTATTCAAACTGAAAATTTCAATTTAGGCCTGTCAAGAAAGTTAGACTTGTCGATAAGGCATCGAAGTTAATGAATTCAAGTTTAATTTATGGTTTATTCAGACATTTCCCGTCCAAGATCCGGAGGAAGAAATAATTTATTCAAAGGTCACCGCCAGTCCGCGAACCGATGGTTTCCGCCCCCTGGTCGAGGAAGTTCTTCCATTTTGTAGAGAAAGGAAATAAATGTTCTGGTTGATTTTATTAAGATGTAACCAAACAGGGGCTCACGGGCTTAAAAAATATTTTATTTTTGTTATGAAACTCATCGGTCTAAAAAAACCTATTTGATATAAAATAATATTCCTTTAAATTTAGTATATTTTGGATATTTTGTATGCATAATATAATACTATTAAAAGATAACTATATATTTAATTTTCGAGGAGGTTGCCACGTGTTGGTGATCACGCAGAGTTGTGCTATGTACAGGGAAAGTGTTATACATGATTCTCTCGGGCTCTACTATAGCTGCCAAACGGAATTTGTTTGATAATAGTGGGTTCGAGTCCCGGGTTTGAGGGCACTTGAGGAGAGTTTGTTTTCTAAACGGCGTATTATAAAATTGTTCCTTTAATTGAAATGAGTATTTTTCACCTAATTGCTATAGAACTTTAAATTTTTAAGTGTAAAGTAAATGCTTGATTTGTAAAGTATACGAAAAAAATATTTTTTTCTTGTTTGTATATTTAATAATACTTAATCAACATTTTGCATAATTTAAAGTCAGTGGGGCACTAGAATATATATAAATAAACTGGACAGTTTGAAAATCTGCTAACATGATAGTCCACAATAATATTTTAGTGCCAACGTTGATGTAAAGGAGTGAAACTTGGACGTGGAAAAAACTGAGGGGAGTCGAATAAATGCGTGCATTGAGAAAAAAAACATGTAATGACAATGTCTGACAACACGAAATGAAGTGACAAGGTATGAATACGAGTACGTTGATATGGTTTGGGCATCTAGAACGAATGAACGAAGAAAAACAAAGAAAACACATATACCGTGCATACGTGAGTGGGAGGCGTATAACAGAAAGATCAAAGAAATTATGGATGAATCAAGTGAATAATATTCTGAAAGAAGGAAAAGCAGAAAGTCAGAGAAATCGTAGAGGTTGTAAAGAAAGGCATACGGATGGGAAAGAGGCTAAGGATGTCTCGAGTTAGAAAAGTATGGCACTCTGTCCTTTCTGCCTACCCCGAAAGAAAAATGGCGTGATGGTATGTATGTTGTATTCTTTAAGTGTCGTTTAATATAAATAAACTTCAAAGTTATTACTTTCCATAAATAAAAAAGTGTTTTGATATTGTAATTTGTTTTATCAAACACTGTTTATTCCATTTTTTGTAACGGTATAACGTGTTTGTGCTCCCCTGATGATGAGGTGTGCACCTTGAAACCGGTAGGGTTATACCGTTATAAAAAGTGGAATAAACAGTGTTTGACAAAACAAATTACAGTGCCTTTAAACCTCCACAACGTTAATGCCTTAACTATAAATAATAAGTGTTTTAATATTTTTGTATTTAACAGAGAAAATAATATATGTTATAGCAGTGTATTAAAAAGGTAAAAAAAATAAGATTAAACTCAGATATTATATGAGAACGTAATTACTATTCGCGCTACAGAAATAAACTTATGGATTTATTGAAAATATATCCGCATGGTTACATTTACTTAATAAATATGAAATACATATCAAAAAAATGAAAAAAAATCAATGTTAATCAGAACACATATGTCACATGTAATCAAAAATGTATGGTACAATACACTGGAAGGACACAAATATTCAAGTACTAAATTACAAAGAAGTAACCTGTCTCTTAGTTTTGTTAAGACCTAAGATTTAGGTAATGTCTGAAAAGACCCTCTTGAACTCAAAAACATCTAGAGGCAAAATATCGACAAAATTAGACATGGAGTTATTTATTAGTTTAGCTTTCTAATGATTAGTGGATAACGACGTACGACTTTATGTCAATAATTAAATACACGTAAAATAGATTAAGGATTCGTATTTTATCAACATTATAAAATTTAAAAAAATCAAAGTTTACTGTAACATAAGTGTATGGAAAAGAAACCAGGGCATTGTGAATACATAAGAAGTGAAAAGATAAGTATGTTAAAAACATTTGTCATAAGTCCAATAAATGAACTTGTTTAGAGAAGCTTTAATATTATACTAGTAATCTCAGATGAGAAAAGACACTTTGGAAATAAACTTGGAATAGTTGGGTGCATAGCAATTATGCTTTCCAATACACGATAAGACGCATGCAATATTCATAGTACTTAAGATGACAAAGTTGTTAATGACATGCGAGTATAAAACTAATCAGAAATCAATAAACAGTAAGAAAGAGAAAGACGAAAAGAGATGTGTGAGAATTTGCAGATAGATGGAAGAAACTCTGTTCTAGAATGGAAGAATATGGAGGCTAGAAGGACAGTTCTATCTACATACATATTCATACATACCATCACACTGTAACCTTCTCGGTGTAGTGATAAATAAAAGAGCGCCAGATTTTCATATCGTTACATGCAATCATGGATCAAACTGAGATAGTTTATTGGCCTTTCCAGTTCTCCGCTCCTCTTTTTTTACGTCGTCCTTTATTGTCCATGCAGTGAGACTCTGGAATCAGTTACAAACTAATATAAGACTCTCTCCGTCCTTAGCATGCTTTATGAAGCGACTGAAAAAAACTCTTTATTTCTAGTCAGTAAAATAACGTGTTTCATTCCTGATTTTTCTTTTCCTTTCCTCTCCACCATCCCTTCCTTTTTTTTTTTGATTGATGATATCTCACTTTATATGAAAAAGGATGTTCGGGTGATTGCCCGTCTTTGTGGGTTTCGTAGGCATATGCTCACGTATGTGGTTATGGATTGCGTGGGGATGGATAGTCATTTGAATGATTTATGCGACCATGTAACATGCTTCATTTAATTTTGTCTGATTGGTTGGAAGAGATTGCCACCTGGCAATAATCCCACCAGATTGCATTTGCAATAAAATTGTTAAATAAATAAATAAAAAATAAATGATTCTTTCGCCTCTTCTGCATGCATACACTCTTCGATTCATCATATAACTCTTACAATTTTTCAGATTTCAATACTTCCTTCTTTCAAAATATTGTTCACTTGATCACACTTTGCTATCCTTTGATTTTCCTTTACCACGTCTTTCACTTATATTTACACTATACATTTGTTATTTTGCCATTAATTTATTCTACCTATACAAACTCAAACCATCTTATAATTTTCTTCTTCGTTTTTCTTAATCTAACATATAAGTTTTAAGTTCTTAAAGATTTTACGAAGACTATATGAAGCAATACATGCAGCGCTATTGAGGTAATATATGGCTATCACAATATCAGGCAATTATGTAATTTAACGAGATATCAAAGAACGATATCAAACAAATGCTGTTCAGAAATGTTTATTCTGCTTCATACATTAGCCTTAAATTCATGTTCATCCCTTAGCACTTAATTTCGTATTCTAACAAACATTGTAACCCCATGTATTTTATACGAGTGTCTGCCCAAAAGTGCTATAGAGTGATTATATGTGTCTAAGGTAAATATAGCTTTCAAAATATGTAAGGCTTTTGGCAATGTTTTTCCGAAACAGCAAAGTGTTTTTCTAATAATTTAAGGGCATACTTTTAGATATTTAATTAAACAATTATTCCTTACTAAACATTGCTACAAAAAAAAACTTTAAATATACGACCTCTACATCAACGCTTTTGAGTTTCCCCAATTTCATCGCTAGGGGTGCTCAGTGCTCCGCGAACTCTCAGAGGGTGAGGGTGTTTCGCTCCCGCCTCCGATAACTATCCGTTTTTTTTCATTTAAAAATTTCAACTTACGAGTTTTCGAAATTCGTCTGTACTTTTCATTCTGCCGGTATGCATTGGTACATTTTTTGTGTTAACTTAATTAAACTTGTGAAATATAAATAAATTTATAAAAAATAAGTGATAAGAAATTTCAAAGATGTAAATAATGTGTGTTTTTCCATACTTAAATAAATTACGTTTTGACTAGAAATAATCAATAATCACATGTATAAAAATATTTATGTGAAGTGTAGTGTTACAAATTACCTTATTTGATTATTTCAACATGCAATCGCAATGTTTATGAGAATTGTAATCACGTAAAAATAAGGTAATGATTATTTTTATTTAATTTTACAATAAGATAAAAATAACACTTTTTAAATATTTATTGCTGGAATTTGACTCGAAGTGTTGATAATAAAAAATAAACAGTATTTTTAACGTAATTTTTTTTAAAGTATTTTAATCTCTGGTAATAATTTATTTTCTTCATATTTTCAATTTTTTCAATACTGTTAATTTTCTCAAAATGAAAACTTTTATATAAATAAATTTACGCTGTTTTTTTTTACTTCTTTCAGGATATGTATTTTTTTCAGGATAAATTTTCATTTATTAAGGCATCTTCATTTTAACGAAACGATTTTTAATTTTGTAACATATTCAAAATTACTCGCTAAATAATATATGTGTAATTATAAATTTTGCATTCAGAAATAAGTATTTGAACAATAATTTATTGAGTAATTAATTGCAGGAGGGGGCGTGCATACAACTGTAAAAAATATTAGACAATAATTTAGACGAATTGATTTCCTGCTTACATATTTGTCATACCTTCAAAAAATATATGTGAATATGCACGATACCTAAAAATTGTGTAACATGAATTATACATCCATACAATCATCAAGGACAACATCCATACAACCATCGTGGCACAGTTGGTAAAATACCTGTTTTCCAGCATGGGGGTTGCGAGATCAATTCACGTTTGTACCCGTTTATTTCAATATCCTCTTTATAGTTTTTTTGACTGGATAGAAGAGATTGCCACATAGCAATACACCTCAAATATTGTATAATATACAGCGAAAGTGTACTGCAACTCAATTTATAGTTGTTTCGTTACATTAATTTAAATGAATAGATTTTAAATTTATTATGTGGATAAGATTTGTAGCGTATCAAATAGTAGAGAAAAACATATTTTTCGTTTTCATAACCAAGCATTTGAAATAGTATTTTTAATAATAAGTTATAGGAGGAGTACAAACGAAGGTGTTTAACTTAAAAGAAATATTTGAAAATAATATAGTCAAGTTGATTTTATGTATGTCTTCAAAATGTGTGCGAATATTATATGCGTATCATAACATCTATACAACTTCTGTGGCCTTATTGATAAGCTTTATCTGACTTCCAGCCCGGGGGTTGCTGGATCAATTCTTTTTCATATCCGACCTTTTTTAAATTGTTTCATTATCGGTAGTTTATTTTTCATTGTGGGATTGATTCTAGTTGGAAACCGATTTTTTTTAAAGTTCTCGAAAAAATTCTCTTTTGTATTCTTTAAAACCTTTTTGGTTGGTTGAAAAAATAGTCACGAATACTGTATACAATAAAATACAACGATGTTAAAGCAAAAAGAGGTTCTGTTACAGGAAATAATCTTGTTTGATGAGATCCCGTAGAAGCCTTTTTAAAAACCTTGATGGAATTCCATAAAAAACCTTGTGAGTAACTTAAGAAAAGTTTAAAGTTCGTTTAGTATTGGAAAATTAGAGATTTTTAAATGTTCTTACTAAAATGTTTAAAACACATATTTCTTAATAAAATGTTTAAAAACCATGTCCCACAATTTTTTTCATAAATTGATGTATACTACAGTATTATGCAATAAATAATTGAAAATAAGCTTAGAGCCTCAGACTTTCCTATCGCGACACATTTATTTCACTTCTTCTACATTAAAACACCTCGTACATCTTCTGCGATTTCTCTGACTTAAATTTTCTTAAATCTTTAAACATTATTTACTAGTTCCAATAATACTTTTCTTGGCCAACTTCTACCACGCCTTCCTGTCATATTTGCACTGTTTATTTGTTTTGTTAGTCTTTCTTTATTCATTGGTTCCATATGCCCAAACCATACACGGGTGATCTGTATTTTACTTAACATATCAGAATTGAGTTTACATTCATACATTCGCAACCTCTCAGTGCACGCATTTCAACAGCATTTTTACAGCTTCTTTAATTTTTTTTTATTTCCATATTTTTTACATATTTATGCATGAAATATCATTTCAATAATTAATGTATTGAATTACAAGAAATATGATTTTTTTACAATGAAAATGAGACGCCAATCTTTCAACCCGGGGTTGCGGGTTCAATTCCCTTTCGTACCCAGAGTTTTAAAAAGCGTTCAAGTCTCGTTTTTTTTGCTAAAGGCTTGTTGAATACCTTTCTGGTTGGTGGGAAGAATTTGCCACATGGCAATAAACTAGTCCGTTTGTACTGTATACAACAAAAGTATAATATTGTACACCTCTAATTAATTGTAAATAAACTTCTACTTTGCTGTTGTACTTATGAGAACTAACTTTATATATGTAATTAGTTTTCCTTTATATAGTGATGATCTGAAAAAAATAGATATATCTGTTTGTTAAGATAGAGAAGAGAAGGTGACGTAGGGTACGATATTTTTTCCCTGATCTCTCGTCAAGAAAGGTAAACATATATTTTTTTTTAGTTTTATAAACATACATGTTAAACATTAAATTTAACATGTTAAAAAAAATTACCTTGATTATTTGGCTCCAACATTAGGATGTACAACCAAAATTTGAACGAAGAAAAAGTTATGAAAATAAGATGCGATAGAAATGTTAGTTGCATAGAATATGAGGATAAAATTCTTAAAACGAAGAATGGACAATAAACATGGTTTGTTCGCGTATGAAGTAATGTTTACAATAACATACTTAGCAGGTAGTATAGAAGGTATGGGAAATTTGGGAAACCGAAAGAAAATGTGGCATGAATAAATAAAACTCATTCTGAAAAAGAGAGTGAAAA